>CM077517.1:64848030-64879583 GCA_039654895.1 Mongoloraphidia duomilia
AAAATGTTTTACTTTAATTTTATTTTCGTTATTAATTATAAGCCATTATACATCTGTACGTAAGTATTTAAAAGTAAACTAAAAATAAATATTAGTAAAAACAACTTTTTAGAGACAAGCTTTTATTTAAATGCACTAAAAAGGAAAAAATAATTTTTAATAATTTAGGTTTCATAATTATAAAAGCTTGTGTCGTGAACTCTATGATAGTTTATTAGTCACGACCCACGCTTTTATAATTATGAACTTAAATTTTTAAAAATTATTTTTTCCATTTTAGTGCATTTAATTAAAAGCTTGGCTCTAAAACGTTTTTTTTACTAATATTTAATTTGGTCATTTTAGTCTTTCAAAATTTTACCCTCCTTTAACACCCGTAGGGGTTGAATTTCGAGAAATTTTTTCTTAGTGGATGCTTACGTCAGAAAAGGAATCAACTGTGCAAATTTCCAGTTTCTAGCTTCAGCGATTTGGCGTGGGCGTTGATTAGTCAAAAAAACCCTACATCCCCGTTTGAACCTCTTAAGGGTTGAATTTATTTCTGAAAACGATTTATTCATGTATTGTCATCGGGAATACATATGTGTACAAAATTTCAAATCGATCGGATACGTGGAAGTCGTTCAAAATTGACTTGTAAGATTTGATTTAAACAAACACACAAACTAACAAACAAACATAGGTACATTGCAAGCTGAATAAAAGCTTGTAATAAGACGTAGCTATACCTGTGTTACTGGGTACTGTACGAGAGGACCGGCGCCGCATGGATGGGTGAGCGAAGTGTGACACCAAGACACAAGGACAGAGGGACAAACACGAATTCATTAAAAAGCATCTAAAAAATAGTAGATATTGCATTCCTATATAGTGGCATAAGCAGGTATATTTATTTATTGTAAGTTATAGACGCGTCGACAACTTAAGTCATTAGCGTCTTGATTACATTAAATAACTGCACCTCACTTAAAACTAAATGACATCATAAAACATCCATGAGCGGAGGTGGGATTCGAACCCACGACAGTCTGATCCAGAGGCCGCGACGCTAACCACTAGACCACACTGTCCTCAGCAAGTATATTATATTATATAATAAACATGCATAATATATATCAGTAACTAATTTAATATATAATATACATACTTGCGCCCTGACGTGCAAGTTTAAAGAACCCTTCGCGTTAGCTAAAGACGTGTTCTTAAATTGCGTTCAACGTTCCATAACATAAACCTTGATGAGGACGCGAACTTATGCCAACATCTAAACACTATAATTCTTTCGCAACAACTTGTGGAGACAGTCCGTTGCATTGTCGTTCTAAATTGATTTGTGATTCAAATTACTTATCGATTACTAACTCAATGATTCAGCTCCGCACACGCGGCCTATACTCAAACGTGATCGAAATCGGTAGTTTCTTCTGTGCGGTCAAAGAAAGAATATAACAAAAATAAAAAAATATATAAATAAATGTCATGTAGAATTTCGAAAGAAAAAACGCAAAAAATTCTACGCTGCCATCAGGTCTCGAACCCAGGTTCCTATGCATAGAACGCCAAGACGTAACCAACTGCGCTATGAGTGGAACTGTCTAGACGGCCGTTTTTATGATATTGCGAATTCTTACGGAAGTAGTTGCGAACGCTTCACATTTTTCCAGTACCCAGGCAAAGAGTGCCTAACGCGCCTAAGGAAGTTTTCACTTCAAAAACTGAATATTTGTAGCGATATAAAAAAAAAGTGTGTGGGTCTCGGAACCCCCGACAGATGTGAAACATCAAAGAAAACGTTACTGAACTCGGTGGTATTCTCTATGTGGTAGTATATATTTTTTCAAAAGCAGCAACTAACTGTTATGCTGACGTAATCCTATATACTGCACTGTAACACACGCGGTTGCGGCGTTTGAGCACGCCTGAGCCAGAAACGCAACTAAATACACAGCGAAGTATCTATATTACATACCTACACGTGCATACATATACTTTTGCTTTACAGTACGTTCGTATGTATACTCTCTCTCTCTCTCTCTTCCCATGCCCGAGCGCGCGGAAGCCGAGAGAGAGAGAGAGAGAGTGCTGCAGTGGTGAGGAGAACAGCAGCAAGGGAGCGCACCATAAATTTCGTTGCATATTTCCCCTCACGCGGCTGTTCACTGCCCGACATAAGATGTTTCACATCAAAAATCTCACGGTGAGCGGAAGCGTCAACGAAACCGTAAAACCACGTAAGTTGTTTTAAACTGTGTCTAATTCCTCTGCTAAATGGATACGTTGACTCAAATGGCCAAGTGCTGTAGACAAAACTAAAGCGTACGTTGTCTGAGGTAGTGTCGTAGTGGATATATGAGCTTAATGGACAAACGTGTTTAGTTAATGAAAATGTTGTTTGTGTTTAAATTACTATCTAATTAGGTATTACGACGACTTATAAAAGTCTACTTAACGCTCCTTTACTGAAGACTTTAAAACTACAAAAGTCAACAAAGATTTTAAATGAACTTTGAGCTTTGTAACGACAGAATACTGGGGTGGCATTTTAGAAATATTGAATGTTAAGGAAATAGAAGGAACAAAGCACATAATATATACCTATGTTACGGTCTATGTTGACATATAAGCCAGCTGGCTGTGTGGTGAAGTACTAGACTACCGACAGGTTCAAACGCCAAGCCCAGGTTCGAATCCCGAAAGCTTTTAATATTATTATAAAATATATGTTATATAGGTAATGGATAACAATTAAAAAAATATAGAAAAATAAAATTACAATGATGGACAGTGGAGTAATTGGAAACTCACCTAGCCGGAAACTAGGAGTTTCGGGTTCAAGTCCCGACAGTGGCATTTGATTTTTTCTTGGCTAATAATTTACATTTTATTTATTTATTGTAGATTATAGACGCGTCGATTAAATAACAATTCTCTTAAAACTAAATGACATCACAAAACAGTGGAGGTGGAATTCGAACCCACGACAGTGTGATCCAAAGGCCGTTACGCTAACCGTTACACTACACTGTCCTCTGATATAGCTTACAAATCATGGCAGCTTGGATGTCTAACTGTTACGTAAACATTATTGTGGATATAAGGGGATAAAAAATCGGCTGATTTTATCATTTACCTAAAAAGTGTTATAGCAACTAAAAGATGAAATCGGTGGTTGGGAACGTCATGATACTATTTCCAAATAAAAACTTTTTATCAAAAAAAAATCGGTTCATAAACGACGAAGTTATCCGCGAACATACATAAAACATAAACACATAAAAAATATATACGGTCGAATTGAGAAACCTCTTTTTTTGAAGTCGGTTAAAAATATTCTGAAGTCGTATTGACAAGTAGGTAATGAATGAGTGCCGTCGATATTTCACGAAGTTAGATTAGTGACTGCGGGACATTTTGACAAGGCTTGTCAGTTAGCTATAACGTTATTCACATAAAGCACAACGTGCTTCCAAAATCGCCTCGCCGTCGGTTTCCCAAATGGTCGCTTAATAATGCCAAGCATGAATTGACCTCCGTTTGCGACTTACTATAATTTATTGGCCTAAGGCTCACCCGCTTTACCACAGGCATACATATAAACAGGCACAACGGGAATATTCATCCAGTTTCTCTTGAAAGTGTCGCTTGTATGATGTTTAACTATCATATGGTTCGATTTAAGTAAACTATTTTGTCGTGAATAACGTCTGATGTCTAGCACAGGGGTGGCATTTTAGAAACATTAGATGTAACGGAAATAGAAGGAAGTGTTTGACATGTTAAACAAAACAGCATGTATAACTATGTTTAATTATTTATTGTAAATTATAGACGCGTCGACAACTTAGGTCATTAGCGTCTTGTTTACATCAAAAAACAACTCACTTAAAACTAAAATGACATCACAAAACATCTATGAACGGAGGCGGGATTCGAACCCACGACAGTGTGATCCAAAGGCCGCTACGCTAACCGTTACACCAACTCTGTCCTCTATATATAACTATGTTAAGGTTTCAGAGACAGTAAGCCATTGTGGCCTTGCGGTAAAGAACGTGTCTACCGTAGGTTCAAACGCCAAGCAAAGGTTCGAATCCCGAAGGGTTTTAACTTTTAATATTTAATTATTTTTTCCAATAATTGGATAGCAATTTATAATATAAAAAAAATAAAATTACAATTATTTTATTTATAAAATTTAACGAACATTTGATTTTTTAAGATAGATACATAAAAGTGGATATATTTCCTTTTATGACAACGAATACAATTATTTATTTGTGTTTAACGATATCAAATGCATTAGCACAGAAAATATTAAATAATACTGAAGGACACTGTGGTTGGAAAGTTAAAAAACAACAACATTAGTCACCACTTAACCAGCAAAACCTAGACAGTTATTAGTTTTTTTTGTTTGTTTATTAGTTAGATAAGCAGCAAAACCATACAAAATTAATAAATCACAACAAAAATAGTGTAGCAAATCCCAAGATGTTACGCCACTGCCTGCAATAGAAGCGTCGAGAAGGGAAACAGTGGCGAGGCGTAGAATGATATCGAAGATACGAGTACCTGCTAGACGTCTGGAAAGTACTAGAACGCGCTGTGTTTAAGCCACGTAGCTCTATATAAGCAGGGAGCCGACGGGAATTAAGCCAGTCGTAAATCAGTGTCGAGTTGAATTACGAACATAAATAGTTATTGTTCAGTGTTATTGAAGTGCTTCACTTTGTTTAAAAATTACTGTTCGTTATTATTATCGTGTTGATTGTTAGAATCGACACATTGTAGTTGTTGCGTTTATTGTTATTGAATTGTTAATTTTACTAAATAAATATTTATTCCGCCAACACAAAAAACAGTTTTGTTACAATAAGTTTTGTTGATGATACAGTGAGCGTTTTTCTAAATTTTTTGATTTTAAATATTACTTCTAGCTCAATAATTTGACAACTTATCCATTTTAGTATTCTGTATTTAAGTTTGGTAATATAAAATTGAATGATTTTATTATCTAACTAATTACCAAATAACTCAAACAATTAATAAATAAAGCCTCTTTTGCCAAAATCAAAATCGGACATTGTCATAATCAAGCAATTTTGTTGACGATCACTTTTCAAAAAAAAAAATATTTTTCCTGCACGGTTTCATAAAAAACATGTTCAATTTCAAAACACAAATCAAGCAAAATTGTCACAATAATTCAACATTTTAATTTAAAACCAACCTTATAACAAATTATTTTAATTCGTTTTATGCTGTTCTGGAAATAAAATGACATATTATGTAGGTATTACATTTTTTCAAAACGTAGTTTTCATTAATACAATTATCAAACAATTCTGAATTTCTTTAATAAAAAACGCTTTTGAACATCAACTTGAAATCTTCAAATGTTAAAATCAGGCAATAATAAAAAACTCGGGTCGCAGTGCCAAACCCTGCCGACATATTATAGTGTATTTGCTAATACTGGCATTGTGGCTTTATTATGTGAACTTAAGTTTGTTTTTGGACAAAATAAAAAATTTAACCCCTTAATGCATCCCTTAAAACAATAATTTTTTTCTTAATTGCAATATTATTATCATTCCTAACATTTGTATTTTGTACCAAATTAAATACACCCTTCAGTATGTAAATCCGTACCCGCTACTAATGTTTTCATAAAATTTGTAAGTCCGGTCCTGCCAGGCCGATTTTATTAAAATTTTAGCAGTACATTTTAATCGTTACTAAAGGGTTAAATTTCAATTTTGAAACGATTCTGAGAATTTTTTCGGTATTTTTGGGCCCAAAAACATTTTTCAACCCCTAAAAACCACCCTTAAAATAGTCCGATTGGGCCCATTTTAAATAGGTTCCGTGCGGTGATGGATTCCAACGTGTGTACCAAATTTCGTTAAAATCGATTGAGTCTTTCGAGAGTTATCGTGCTAACATATATATAAATATATTCAAAAATGGTGCCAAATTGTTCAGGAGGCTAAGAAACGTCGAGAAATTTTGGTCCGACTCCTAGGTCCCGCCATCCGACCGACGCCAATAGTGTATGTGCCATATGGCAAATACACTAAAAATAGCATGGCGTAAGAATCATTTTTTTACCAGAATAGAATTTAAAATACAATTAACAAACTACGAATTCCGAATGCTTTGTATGAATTAAACTACAGAATTTTATTTTAATATAGCAACCATTTTTAATTAACAAATTGAAAACTTTTTAATTTTTTTAACTTCAGTTCAGTTTTCCTTTGTCCCTGTGCTTTCTTTCATCAAATATAATTAATTAATATTTTATATTATGTAACAATAATTAACATTGTGTTTGATTTGTTAAAAAAAGTAATTTCTTTTGTAGTATCGAATATAAAGAGCACCCGCTGTGTATAAAATAGTCAAATCGCATGGTAAATAATATTCGAGTCGAATTAGTAATGAATAAATGAAAACAAAACCCCTCAGTTTAGAAATAAGGTCGGTAGAAAATAGAATAGTGAACGCCTTTTTTCACTTTGCTGTGTTACAAGCGACACACATTTTTGATGTGAAACATCTTAATATGTCGGGCTGTGAACAGCCGTGTGAGGGGAAATATGCAACGAAATGTTTGGTCCACTCCTTCGCTGCTGTTCTCCCCGCCACTGCGGCACTGGCTCAGGCGTACACTGTAGCACACGCGGTGTTACAGTGCAGTATAGCACACGCGGTGTTACAGTGCAGTATATTAATTTTTTTTCTCGTCAGCTGAATTTAAACCCCATAAGGTCATGTTTTATTAGTCATTTTATTTTGTGTGAAGTATATTAATCAGAAAAATATATAAAGTAATCAGAGCGAGAATGCCCTTAAATACGTACCAAAATTCTCCAAAACTGGTACTTTTTCATTTATGCAGTTAAAATGTTCACACGATCGTATCGAAAATACAAATAAATGCTTAAATGAAAATGAATAAACAAGCACTTGAAAAATTCTTCTGATGATGGGTTAGAAGCCGGAAACGATCGTTGAGATGAATAAATGTGTAGCATTTTTCAAGTGTTTGTTTATTAATTTTTATTCAATCATGTTCTATCAAGTGCCTAGCGATAATTCTATAGAATTTATAATAAATGCTTATGTTAGAATTAGTGTTAAAGGAACATCCATCGAATGACGTAACGTTACAATTCCTCAGGGGAAACATTGAAATGTAGTTCGCATTCCAATATTTTGTTGCAATTAGCGCTCCCTGGTACCCTAGCTCGTACCAGTCGGTTTGTGAATGCCGGCTGGCGGATTCTTATACACACCTGGATTTATTTGTTCTGTTGAAGACGCTAATGACCTAAGTTGTCGACGCGTCTATAATCTACAATAAATAAAATATAACGCAACACTAGAAACCATCATTTTAGTGGAAACAATTGATTATTTAATCGTGTCACCGCAGACTAATTGATAACCCAGCCACCGCGATAGTGGAAGATTTTGGTTTGAGTCCCGGCGGTGACATATGTTTAAAATGAATTTTTCAGTGTTGCGTTGTAACAGTTGTATTTTAACACGCTTATATTAGCTTCACCTGTATGTTTGCGGGCTTGCGTGCTTGCTTGTTTGTCAGTTTGTAACCGACTTCTTTGAACTTGATTTTGACCAACTTTGAACGGTCAGATTTAGTTTAAACTTTGTCGACTTATCAAGGACCGACGACAATACAATAATTCAATAAGTTTGTCCTATTATCCTGACCAGGATCTCCAGGACTAAAAAAAAAAAAGCAAAAAACTTCAGATTGAACTAAAACTTTGCACACTTATCAAGGACCGATTACAATACAATAATTCCATAAGTTTATCCCATTATTTTATTTATGCTTTGTAACACTAAAAGTGTAATCAATAGATTAATAGTTCCGGACCAAACTGAGTACACAAAATACTATATAGATAAGCTAAACAAGATCTGTGCAGTGCAATGGCGTAGACAATCGGAGTTTGGAGTGTGAGGGTTCAATTCCCGTTGAACTTAATTAACGGGAGATTGTTATACAATAGGAGACTTGCCTTGATCAATTAGTGTACAATTTACTGTACTGTAGACATTCGGGAGAAACTCAAATAAGAGATGCAATTTATACAACACTACATATACACGTACCTATGTAATATCTTTGTAAAGATAAAGTAGATACTTTAGTCAAGATTAAATTGCATATTATAGGGTTAGAAAGCTTTACTGAAAGCCAACAGATGGGAATATTCTTTAATAAGAGACGGGACATGAGGTTGCAACGTGTAAATGGTATTTTTAGGGTTCCGTATTTCCGAACGGAACCCTATTACTGAGTATACGATGTACGCCCGTCCGTCCTTCCGTCTTTTTGCCCCAAAAAGTGCCGACATTTGCCCTAAAAAGTGCCGACATTTGCCCCAAAAAGTGCCGACATTTGTCCCAAAAAATGCCGACATTTGCTCCAAAAAGTGCCGACCTTTGCCCCAAAAAGTGCCGACATTTCCCCCAAAAAGTGCCGGCATTTGCCCCAAAAAGTGCCGACATTTGCCCCAAAAAGTGCCAACATTTGCCCCAAAAAGTACCGGTATTTCCTCCAAAAGGTGCCGACATTTCCCTCAAAAAGGGCCGACATTTGCCCCAAAAAGTATCTCACAAACGGCAAGAAGTAATTAGTTGAAATTTTCGCAGATTGTTTTCTATACCCTGATGAAAACTAGTGTTGCCGTCTAGACAAGACAAGACAAGACTTTCAAAGTCTTGTCTTGTCTTGAAATATCAAGACTTCACTAAGTCTAGATTAACAAACTCTTGTCTTGTCTAATATACAGACTAGATTATTTTCATGAGTCTAGATTAACCGAATGGTTTACTTTACCTACTACTACTTAGTTTATCTAGATTCTTGAAAATTGTCTAGAGTTTTGACAAGAGTCTTGATCTAGATAAAGCAAGTCTTGTCTTGTCTTGAAAATTTCTAGACAAGACTTTTGCAAATCTTGGCTTGTAAATCTAGACAAAACAAGACAAGAGTCTAGAAAGTCTAGATACAAACGGCAACACTAATGAAAACCCAGAGCAAAGTGGTTGTACATTTCTCTTAGTAATATATGTATCTACGACCGCACTTTTTCTTTTGAACGAAGTATTTCGGTCTTAATAATCAATTTATATCAGAACTAATATCGTACCCGACACTGTTCACGATATATAGCTGTTCATCCTCTATCAAAATATGTAGACGACATGTTGTTACGAACCTGCAGTATATGATAGCCCCAGATCAATTCCGTACAAGACCGCAAGGGGAAAGTGACCCGTCTGAGATAATATATTATGTATTATAGGTATACAGGGTGGTGATTTTTTCGATTCTCACCATTGGTATCTTGGGAACGGTTAAAGATACAAAGTCGGTTAAATTAGAGAAAAGTTGCGCTTTGCAATGATGTAACTTTTTTAAAAATGACTTGCCACCAGTGTTGCAATGGAAATCACTGTCTTTCATTCAACAATCAATTTAATCCACAAGGCATCCACATCATGATTGTTAAACGTCAAACGATTGTTATAAGATATATAAGGAAAAAATAAGAAGCCACTGTCGACAGTAGCTTCTGATTTTTTCCTTATATATCTAACAATCGTTTGACGTTTAACAATCATGATGGCATAATATACTAACTGATATGTTAAGATTATGTTAAGAAATACTATTCACTACCTAGTGGATGCCTTGTGGATTAAATTCATTGTTGATTTAATTAATAATTATTATATTGTTGTCTACAATTACCTAACTCATATATTGTTACTTATCTCTCTCTTTCGTCGGGAGGCATAGCTCGCCGAAAGCCGGGATACGATGCAGTGACACCCCGATACTTTAAAAAATAGCGCATTTTTATGATAAATTCAGCGTTTATTATTCTTCACAAAACAATAATATGGATAATACTACAAAAGACAATACATACATCAATTAGAAATGGATTAAAGACTCTATAAAATAATATCAAAATGCTCACTGCATAAATAAACAAAATCCAAATATCTTTTGAATTACGGAGGGCCGCTTTGAAAGTGAGGGGGGACGATTGGATGGGAATCCTGGCGACCATACAGTTCACGGCATCAGCTTCGTCAGAGGAGAGACTTAAGGTACGTGCAGTATGGAGCTGGGATTCTAGATGATAGCGTAGATCATAGCAAGGCTTGCTTAAATTAATTCATTGTTATATATGCGAGCGTACACAACGAAGCAGTGAGTGTAGCAGGTATAAGCGCTGTTACAAGAGCTGGTAGATACAAGAATGTATCTCACCATTCTTTTAGCGTGCTGACTACTACAATCAACGTGTGGCAACTGTCAAATGGCCGTTAAAAGTTTCGCAATGGATGTGACTAGTTTAATAAATGAAATGTTGCCAGTTTTTATTTAATTTGTTTTGAGTTTTTTTAAGACGTATTTAAAAGTGTTAGGTTTCATACGTAAATATTTAAAAAATTGGTTTGGGTAAAATTTTAATTCTTGGTATAAATAATGAAATCCGCCATGTTTAGATCGTTTTCTATTAACAGGGTGGACATGGTAGCTCCTACCCAAATTTGTATTTAAAATATACCACTTTGTAGCAGAAGAACACAAATATTCGTCTTCGCTATTTGATATTTCAAACGCGATTTAAGCTTGTGTCAATGCTAGTATCAAAGCTTCGTTGTGCAAACCTATAAGCGCTTATAATTTCAGCCACCACCTACCATACATGCTACCATCTAGAATCCCAGCTGCGTACTGCACGTACCTTTACTCGGGTAACGGCTAGTCCAAAATAACGAACGTAAACCATGGTTTATACTTGAGGATTCGATCATTCGTTATAGCCGAGTTTTACTGTATTTACTTATATTTAATACAACAAAAAAAAACAAACAAACAAAGACAGACGAACACCAAAGTATATAATAAATTAACAACCATTCTTTTAGACAAAATGGTTGCCAAGAGATAGCCTGAAGGACATTAAATGTCAGCTGGAAGTCGTGTAAAATTGCCTTAATAATGCTTCAAGTGATTTCAACATTTTTATGTGCTTTGGATGGACGCGTTTGAATTTTTTATTGAGCAATTCGTAAAAAAAAAGATATTTCTGCTGTATCAACAAAAAAGGTTACACTAAAACAGTTCCTTTTTGGATGTGTTTTATACGTCCGTTATTTTTTGTCTGCAGTGAACTCTGTTTTTACGATTCGTGTTCCGTATACGAGTTTCGATTAGCTATTATTTGTTCTGAACTACACAAAATATATTTAATACTAGCGGCCCGGTCCGGCTTTGTTCGGGTGCTATGAATTTATGATTTATTATCCACCTCCCTGCGAAGCGAAGGCGGGCTGGTTACTCTACGGCGACACGATTAAACAATCGATAAAATAAAATTGTAACTGATATTTCACATCACGCGAGAGCTGATTTTTAAAATAAAGTAATGTTATAGATATGAATTCCTGTTCACATACGAGTGCTTTAAAGAGATGGGTGAATCTAAGATAAAATTTTTTAATCGACTTCAAAAAAGGAGATGGTTCTCAATTCGGTTGTTTTTTTTTATGTTTGTTAACTCAGAACTCCGTCATTTATAAACCGATTTGGAAATTTTTTTTTTATTTAAAAGGATATACTTTCAGATTGGTCCCATAGAAATTTCATCAAAATCGGTTCAGTAGTTTGACTGATTTTAATAAAAGTTAGTAACGGCGTGTGATTCCGTAAGGTAAATGTCACTTTTTGACACATCAGACACCGTAAGAAAATCGGTTTAATAACAGTGAGTAACGGCGTGTGATTCCTTTAAAAAATAAAAAACTTTTTAACAAAAAAAAAACCTCCTTCAAAAAGCCACTAAAAAGAGGAAAATAATGAAATTTTGAGGTCTGCGCCAATTTAATAAAATATGAAGTTGGTTAAAAAGAAGATATTAATCACTATACTATACTTTTTAATCGACTTCATATTTTATTAAATTGGCGCAGACCTCAAAATTTCATTATTTTCCTCTTTTTAGTGGCTTTTTGAAGTTTTTTTTTGTTAAAAAGTTTTTTAATTTCTTAAATTGTTACTACCTACCTTAAAATATTAAATACTTTTAATTATGCACAATATGTGTACCTACGTAATTAGTAAATAGGTACCTAGTATGTACCACTGAAAAGAAAAAAAAAATGGAAAAAATGCACAACGGAAAATATTCATGAACGTGCATTTTTATTATCTCACTACTATATAGCACTTAGTCGGAAGTGCAGAATTGCATTTTTACAGTTTTTGTGTAATTTGATAACTACACACAGAGAACAATAAGTACTTACGGATGTGTATTTATACAGCGTGTCCCAAAAAGAATGGGACATAGAGTAACAGCTGATTCCTTACAAAAAAATATTGCGATAGACCCCAACTTGTCTATTCCGAAAGTTGATATTAATAGAGATACAGAGTGTCAAAATTGAGTTTTTATTTTTGAAATTCTTAAATAACTTTTAAAATAATTTAGGCATTTTAATGAAATTTGGTATATGGGGATTTTTTGACATGAGAAATTCAAATCTGACCTTTGTATGGCTCTTACTTGTAGGGGGCGCCACTTACACACCTTTTCACTCATTCAAATAGTCATAACTTTTTTGTACGCACTCGTACTATTTTTTTGAATCAAAAAATTAATTTTTCCGTCATTTTTACGTAAAAAAGGTATACTTTGTAAAAGTGGTTAGGAGTAACCTTTTTCAAGTAATTTGCACTTAAAGTAATCGATGCAATGTGGTTTTAAATGGCAAGTTTTAGTTAAATAATAATACATACTTCTTATTTTAATTAATATTTTATTTTAAATCGAATCAAAAACATTTATTTTATTGTTGAAGGTTTTCAAAATGACAACCATGAACTTCAACACATTTTTCAAAGCCACCTATGTTCATTTTCAAAATTTGCCATTTAAAACCACATTTCTCATTTCTCATGTCAAAAAATCCCCATATACCAAATTTCATTAAAATGCCTAAATTATTTTAAAAGTTATTTAAGAAAATCAAAAATAAAAATTAAACGTTGACACTCTGTATCTCCTTTAATATCAACTTTCGGAATAGACAAGTTGGGGTCTATCGCAATATTTTTTTGTAAGCAATCAGCTGTTACTTTATGTCCCATTCTTTTTGGGACACCCTGTACAGCGTGTCGGAATTGGATTGATTTCAACAAACTTTTATATTATGTACACCCGCAGTAAAAGCTTATTATTATGAAACAAAGGGCATGGTTTCAGTCGCTAATGTTTTCAGTTAAGGGCTAGTTCAGACACGGCGGAATCCGCGCGGATACAAAACGCGCGGAGCTTATTTACATTAGCGTAAGCATATTCGTTCATACATGCCCGCGCGGATCGTCAGTCCGTGCGGTCGCCGTTACTCAACCGCCGGAAAATGGAACCGTGCGGCGTCCGCGCGGTCCTATTACTATGGCGTGCCGTGACGGCGTCCAGCTGCTTTGCGGGGGCCGCGCGTTTCGGACGCGCGAACGAATATTACTTCTTCGTCTTCCATCTTTGAAATGAGGTGTATTGTAACCTCGCCCCTCTCTGGTGTTATTTATTCAAGGCCTTATTTTTGTGAAAATGTTGAGGGAGGCATATTAAAGTGCCCTGTGTAAGGTATTTTGCTAGACAGCGGTATGGGAGGGATGTAGACCGCCCCCAACATGTAACAAAAAAAATGGTCACAATTATTATTGCTTCAAAGCTGAAATTGTTTGTATAGCTTACCGGTGACCCAATAATACCATTATAATATTTGCAGATCGATTGGTCAGTATTAAAGCGGTGGCAGATCACCCTAAACGTGTTATGTACCCGACGAAATTTATATTATTAGTTCAAGGTTCAAATTTTAATATGTTGTTATGGCGACTGTTTTAAGCATATATTTCAATTTGCAGACGAAAATGTCGCGCGGCTGACTGAGCATATAGTATATTTTTCCGCGGTTCAAAACGCGTAGGTTCCGCCTTGTCTGAACGAGCCCTTCATCTCATTTAAAAAAAATTAAAAACCCATTCATTTATAGCTTCCATATTTGGTTAGGTAGGTACTTTCCATTTGGATATCGTCGGGTCAAAGTGTATATAGATATATTGAGTTTATAAGCGTCGTCCTTCTATAAGCTTTTTTTCTTCTTTTATAATCACACATTCGCATCATTATATAACAATTTGTTAATATTACGCAAAAATAGTCGACGAGTGATGTCGGTTTTTGCGCATCACTGTGTAGAATACTTATAACTAGTACTCGCGACCTCCTTTTGTTGTACAAAAGCAAATTACTTTTTAACTACCGTTGCAGAAGTGTGTCTGATACAAAATTACTCTCCAAAGCTACAGTACGATCGTAATAATAATAATACTAATAATAATGATAATAGTTGTAATATCATTAATTATATAAACTGTTATTGCATCTTCACTGTATATGTACCAAAATAAGTTGTCGAGCGTCTATAATCTACAATCTCTATCTCTCTCGTATCAAAGTGTCTAATTATGTCTTATTATACAGACATAACGACCGCAGCTATTGGATTTTTGACTATATATTGAACACATGAGCTTGCTAAATAATAACACTGGTCTACAAAAAAAATTTTTTTTCCAAGAACGACAAAAATTATTGTGAAATATTTTGTAGTGCGTATGGTAGCTAAAAAACGTTTAGTTTCACTAAAGTTAGAGCGCTAGATTATTCCACTTTTTTATTTAAATAATATATCTAGGCAAAATCCATAAGTCATTTAATAGTTAATATCTGAATGACCGAATGAGTTAAAAAAAAATAGTACTTAAAGTTCCAATTTCATCAAAATTGTTGGTCGTTTTTAAGAAAAAAAATTACATACCTATAAGTAGATAATATTATTATACGTCAGTATACCTCATACTACATAACGTATGTACCTACATATTTTATATAGGTAATATAAAAGTAATATACCTATTTATTTAAATATTAGTTAAAAAATAACAACAATAAAATCTAAACATAATTATGTAAGTATAATTATGTTTAGATTTTTTTGTTGTTTTTTAAAATGATAAAATCGATAAGAAAACGAATTTTTCCAGGGATGAGACCTAGCAAGATTGATTTTTGCACCCCGAAACCCCTTTTCGGTAAATTTGATCAAAATCGTTAGAGCCGTTTTCGAGAAAATATTTATATAGGTACATAGGTACATATATACGAGATTTGCTCGTTTAATAATATAGGGATTTATGTCAATATTGAATAAGTCAGATTTTTATTAACAAATATCCATTTAAATTGCTTCAAACCATTGAATTTTAGCATTTAAAAACATTTCCAATTAAAATATACCTACAGAGAATGTAATTGGTTTCCAAATTTTTTGTCGACATTTTTCAACATTTTCATTTTCTCAGATCAAAAAGGTATGAATAATTTCGTTTTTATTATTAAAGCTTTTTTAATATATTTACATTTGAACTTTTCAGAATCAGTAGACAATTTGTATATCAAAATAATATTTCTGAGAAATCCAAAACGCAAATTCATTTCTAAGAAGATTTTCTTAGCTTTAATATCTATTTGACGCGATGAAAATTATTTCTAAACATTATACGCTGAAAAGTAAGCATTGATACATTTCATTGATTTACAGATTTCAATAAACGTACCCACAACATACAACATCAATGTACGCGCACATAAAAGAAGAAAAGAAAAAGTTTACAGATTTCGCAATCCTTGCAACCATCGAGGACATTGGAAATGATAACAGCATATATGAAACATAATTAACTGTTTATTATACACACAATATTTATCAATGCACTGTTTAGTTTTGTCAGGAATAACCCTATTATTCTTCTGTTATATACGCGTTCACTTTTGCTTGATTACTTAACTTTTAAATGGATTTTTCTACAGTATTTATTAACATTTGCTCAAAAATAACACCGCAGATCGTCGCAAATACCTCTCAAATAACTAGACATGATATAAAACACATTTCGAAAAAATTGCACTTGTTCAATTTTGCATGATTGCTCCTCACTTGATCGCGACACCGTTGTCTTTTGGCCTTGAACGAAAACTCGTAACTCTGCCCCCATATACGAACATAAACATTTCCAATGTTAAAAAAAGTAATTTATAACGAAATTTAAAATTGTTATTTTGACGTGAAGAGCGTCTCATACTGGAGTGGCATTTGAGAAATATTAGATGTTACGGAAATAGAAGGAAGTGGTTGTCACATATGTTAAAAGGTCTACCGACAGTAAGTTACAAACGCCAAACCCAGGTTCGAATCCCCAAAGCTTTTAATATAATTTTTTAATAATGAAAGTATATAGATATTGGATGACAATTTAAAATATAAAAAAATAAAATTACAATTATTTTGTTTATTGTATTTTAAGAACATTTGATTTTATAAGAAAAATAAAAGTGCATGTATTAATACAATTATTCGTGTACCCGCGATACAGACATATCCATTTTTTTACAGATATGTTTGTTGCAGTCGTCAGTAGACATCAATAGTCATATCTAGACAGTTCATGAAATGTGTAAAGCTTTTCGAAGTGGACCACCTATAAATTATACAATGTGGCCTATTTAATTCTCTCTAACTCAACACGTATCAACATCTCTCTAAATAGACCAAAGAAATTGATACGAAAAAAGGAAGGGTAGGTATGCGCCTCACACACATAAGCGTACAAAAACAAAAAAATATGTTTTTAAAGACCACCAACAGCTAAGGTTATTTGGGCCTAGCATCAATTCATATTTTCAATTCATTATTTTTTTTTTAATAATAAATTTAAAATCCAATTGACACTTTTACCAGCTCTCGGGCTAGAACCCGGGAACTGGGGACTTGTAATAGAGGAACCATAGCAACGCCATGTAAACAACAGCATTGCTACACTCTCCACATAAGCGTACGGTCGAAGTTATACTTCATACATATTTTACATGTTTGCTTCGCCCCTCTCGAATTATTATTAATAAAATCCATGGATATCATAACATCTATACATAAATATCCAAAGCTTGCTTACAATATAACACTATTTTGAAACGTCAAAAAATAATTTTTAAAATAATAAAATCTGTAAGAAAGCCAATTTTTGCTGGGATGAGACCTAGCTAAATCGATTTTTTGCCCTCCAAAACCACTTTTCAGTCAATGTCATCCAAATCGTTAGAGCCGTTTTATCCCTGTTAGCGTTTCATTAATTTTTGAGTCGGTAATTTTTGACTTGAGGTCATACCAATTCAGTACCCTCGCTAAAGTAGTATAACTTCAATAATTTCAAACGTTTTAAAAATATACTCCAGCCTTGTGTAGCACGAGCCTGCCTTGACTGCCCTAACTGCTAGTGATGAGCAAATTGGTCTTGGTCTTGCAGTCTTGGTCTTGCAGTCTTGGTCTTGGTCTTGCGAAAAAGCAAGACTAAGGCCAAGACCAAGACTATTATTAGACTAGCAAGACCAAGACCAAGACCGAATGAACAAGAACAAGACCAATACCAAGACCGAATATGCAAGACCAAGACCAAATACACAAGACTAAACTAAAAATTCTTACTTCACAGCCAGTGGCGGCTCGTCTTTAAGTGCGCTCGTGCAGAAGTAAAAAACTAAAAAAAAGACAGATAAAATGAGCAAGACCAAGACTTGATACGCAAGACCAAGACCAAGACCAGACATATTTGAGCAAGACCAAGACCAAGACTGAATCAGCAAAACCAAGACCAAGACCAGACATATTTGAGCAAGACCAAGGACCAAGACTGAATCAGCAAAACCAAGACCAGACATATTTGAGAAAGCCCAAGACCAAGACTGAATCAGCAAGACCAAGACCAGACATATTTGAGCAAGACCAAGACCAAGACTGAATCAGCAAGACCAAAACCAAGACTGTTCAAGTCTTGATCTTGGTCTTGCTTTGCTCATCACTCCTAACTGCGCAACAAAACCAAAGTTCAAAAATAGTAATTACATCTAACAAGCTAGTAGCGGCGAGTGAAGTCGCCTCGCGTGCAGACATATTGGCTCAATAAACTGGTTTGTTAACATCCCTATAGACATCGAATAAAAACTCTCTTGTTTTTTTACGTTTGTTATTAAACAGGCGATTTTGATGCATGACTTTGTTTGAGTTATTTTTAAAACTCAAAGAATATTTCTGGTTTATTTCGCGAATGCTTTCACTAGTCCCGTAGGTAATATAAACCAGAATAAGTACCGGAGGCATTTTTATTTGTAACACGTTGAGAAATTAAACAATTTTTCAAATATGTATATTTCAATGGCAGTTGTAAACACAGTAAAAATTCTAACAGAGTACAATAGATCTAATTTTTGTCAACGGTCCAATTTTAAATCTTACGTGCTACCGATAAAAGTTTTTTTTTTAAGAATTGACTAAAATTCTACATCGATGTACCTTTGTAAATTTTTATCTTAAACAATAATTTGTAAAGCAAAAAAAGGGTGTGGGTCTCGGGACCCCCAACAAATGTGAAACATCAAAGAAAACGTTATTGAACTCGGTGATATTCTCTATATGTAGTAGTATATATTTTTTCAAAAGCAGCCCCTAACTGTTATGCTGACGTAATCCTATATACTGCACTGTAACACCGCGTGTGTTACAGTGCACGGCTGAGCCAAGAGAGAGAGAGTGCCGCAGTGGTGGGGAGAACAGCAGCGAAGGAGCGGACCAAACATATCGTTGCATATTTCCCCTCACGCGGCTGTTCACAGCCCGACATAAGATGTTTCACATCAAAAATGTATGAAGTATAACTTCGACAGTATTATAGACCTTAAAAGTTGAAAGACAAAACGACATTTTAGTATACCAGTCCCTTAATTGCATTATTCCTTCTCGTTTTAATAGAGAATCAAGTAATGCACCCGATCTGTCAACATTAATTTCTTTTGCTTTTTATAATCTGACATATGGATGTTTGCACTGCGTGAGATCAACTTCAAACGAATAAAGTTTATAAATGAATCGCTCCATTGCTACTAGTGTTATTATGAGACGTACTATTTTTATATGATTCACAGAAAAACGAGTCCATTGCCTCATAGCAATGTTCCAAGGTGAAATTTATTCAATACAGAAGTAGGCGGTCAATTTGAGTGCAAAATTTAAAGTGGAGTCGATTGGTGTTCAAAAATGAATGGGGTTTAACGGAATATTCATTACCATTCTTTTAAAACACATTTCTTTCCAAAACCAGGGCTAATTCAAAAAAAAAAATTCATAAATCCAGTCATTATTGGCTACAAAACCTTATTATTTCGTGTGAAATAATTTTTTATTTGAAATTAAAAATTTATAAATAACGAATGTCCTAACTTGATTCACTAATTCAGCCAGTGACGTTTAATTCTAACCGAACTTCCTCGTTGACGTTTGTCGAGGTATAATTTAAGCAATTATAATTAGAAATTGAGTTTGTTCGTTCCATTTGGAGTTGAAAAAGTGTTCTGAAGTCGTCTGAGCTACGCTAGATCAAGGGAGGGCAAGCTAAAATGATAAAAAAATGTTTTCATCAATTAGGTATTGGATATCTAGGTATTATTTTAGCTTTTTCCTCAGTCGGAAATTTAAACTTTTTGCTGTCATAATTTTCATTATAACTGCAGTCAAGTACAAGACACCATCTCATAACAAATTGGTTTAATTATTAACGACGACGTGTTTAAAAAAAACGAGGTTATGTCAGTTGAATGAATGAAATTTGACAGTTTAGAGATTAGAGAAGAGATGAGTAGAGATAAAATCATTAAATAGTTGTGGATGTTTTTTTGAAAAACAATCCGTACTCGTAAATATAAATGTCATATACCTACTGTTAATATTTTTGAAAACCATTTCCGCGAAATTTTGATTTAAGTTTTCGTTTATACGTTGAGTAAAAACAAAATTGTTGAACCTCGGTCTGTTTTGACAGGTCGAAATAGTTATTTAATTAATATTTTAAACTTTTTTTTAAATATCTGGATATTTCATTTTCAGTATTTAGGTATCTCACTTATATTAAATCGACAGATTAAATGAACCATGGAATATTTTAACTCGAGTTAAACAACAGCAATATATGAGGGGGTTAGAATGAATGTGAAGTAAGTCAAGTTTACTACATTTTTTAATAATTAATGTTTTTCAAAACTGTATATAAAAAACTCAAATGTTTTAAAAATCATTCAACTTCGATATTTCTAGGTTCAAAATTGTCATATTTGACCCCACAAATAAAAAAAATGCGTATTTACAATAATTCTACCCTTAGTATGGGGGGTTGTCTTGACTTACTACACTATCATTTCAAGGAAGCATGTATACTTGTTTGAATTGTCTTGACTTACTTCACTAGGATTCATAGCAAACGTGTATAACAATCTATGTAAATGAGAATAGGAAAACAAAAATTTGCATAACTGAAACACAGATATGAATTTTTGATAACTCAAATATTTATTATTTATTATAGATAACATCGAAGAAATCATAAAATTATTCAGTATTTTTCTTAAAAAAATTAAGTGTAGATATTAATAATTTAATAGGATTCAAAATTGTGTTGTTTTTAATACTTTTCCTTTTTTTAATTACATTGAAAATAATAATCGTATAGTCTCTACAAAAAACTTTTTTGATTATAATAATGATTGTAATCATTCTTCATCCTCCTCTGAGAGAGGACCTGTATCCTCTACTTCGTTAGAGGCCCTTATGTTCCTAAAGTACCTGTGATGTACTGGAGGAATGTATTTTAAGAGGTAAAGCATGTCTCTTTTCTTGAGGTAGTTGATGACCCTTGACTCCTGAAATAGTTTTTTCTGTTCAATGTTTTTCAGCAACCTTGGACGACCGTCCTTATTGGGCGTTAAGTTGAGCTCAGAAAATGGCCAATCCTCATCGAGATGTAGTTTGTACTGAATAGTGAATGGTTTTTTCTTGTCATACCTAAGCCACTGAATTTTCAACCAGTTTACAGGGTCATTATTAATGTTCTTTTTTCTTTTGGTAACAGACTGCTCAAGGGACTCTGTGGACAGAAAGTCGTCTGGTTGCATTTGTACAACCAAAAATTTTTTTTTCTTTCTGGCTTTGATTATAGTCTCGTACCAATGGTCAGGAACATAAATCGTTTGTGTTTTCGCCTGTTTTTCTATCAGTCCGAAGTCAGCATCATTCGGTAAAAATGAATGTCCGGAAACCATAAACTTATGGTCTATTAATTCTACTGCTGTGTCGTCTTCTTGTGTGAGCTTCATCAAAGATAGAGCAACTTTTAAGTTGCGATTCTGTCCTGTGCAAGCATCGCTAAAAAGTATAATGTGGGACTTATCTCCAGCAGTCGTTTTTATGTATTTTCTGATACAGGATGCTATCTCCTGTGATCCACGTGAGGCTATACATTCATCCCAGACGTGCATCACTCCTGTACCATTCCCTAAATTATGTATACCCAAATTGTACACATACATGTTTCTTCTGTAGTATGCTTCAGAGACTGAGAGTTTAGGGAATGGTAATGCTTTTTGAAGATCAAAAGTAAGAGTGCAAATATTATCTTCATTTTTGGATTTCAATGCATCTCCGTTTAAAGCAGATCGTGCTTTCTCTGCTCTACGTAGATGAATTTCATGATTCACTTTCAATTCTGCCTTCTTTTGTGGGTCGTCTTCAATACTAGACAATTGCTGGTACTTGTCGCATGTCTTACATGTGTCTTTTCGTGGTGTATGGAAGTGGAGGTTAAATTCAGTATTAAAGATATACCTATAGTAATGTTCTTTTACTGGTTCCTTGTTCTGTTCCGTAGTAATCGCAACATAAAGCTCATACATCTTTCTTATATTCAGTTCGGGATTGAGAAATTTTCTATTTGGATTATCCTTCCGGGTATAATGACCTTCATAGGCGGGGAACCTATTAATGTGGTCAATGACAGCCTGCTTCTGAACATCCGAAATCTTTGTGGCTGGAACATTCTTCCCTCGTAAATCTTCTCCTGGGGTATGCTCATTCCGAATCTTCTGCAATGCTCTTAATACTCTCCCATCTGATGTCATTCCAAAAGTGTTGATGAAGAATTTTTTACAAACTTTAACTGTACTGTCATGTTTTTGAAGGTGATATACATATGAACAGATCTTCTCATTTTTACTCTTATCCCGCGGTCTTCGACATTTTATCGGTATCTGATGAACTAGCCCACTCAAATAGGCATTTTGCTTTCCGAAATCACCCATTTTCCAAAAAAAATCAAAAATGGTTCTTCTTTCATCTTCACTGAAATGTTCAATGCACTTTTTCTTGCAATGACAATCCAAATTGACAAATTTCTTACCCGCAACAACCATGCCTCTTCTATTAGTGTAGGGGTGACCTGAATTTCTCAGCCTTTTAGCAGTGGCTTGTTTCCACGTATTCGGTTTCCTTTGACGCTTCCTGCTTCTCTTCAAGAAAGGGGATTCAGCCTGGTCTGCAGGATTACCTGAAATAAAATAAACATATTAATTATTAATTTTATTATAGATTAGATTTGAAAGGATTACAAACGAAAATTCTATTTAAGGTAAAATATGAAATGTTAAAAACAGCCACCAAACCAATATGTAAAAATCTCGACGTACGTTTCGCCAACCAAGTTGGCATCATCAGGAGATGATTAAATCTAAAATTAGTTTATAGATTTAATCATCTTCTGATTATGCCAACTTGGTTGGCGAAACTTACGTCGAGATTTTCACAAATTGGTTTGGTGTTTTGTGGCTGTTTTTAACATTATATTCATATCTTCACACCAAAAGTTCCATCACTCTTCATTGGATATTTAAGGTAAACTTGACTCAAAAATTAGGAAGAATATTCTACTTTTTACAAACCTGCATTTTGTTCTACTGGTCCCTCTATGATATCTCCAGCTTCCGCATCACTTAAATTGTGTTCCTCAATATCAGTCTGCTCGGAATCACCTGTGAAAAGAAATTTTCATAATATCACAGTAGGCCTACGCTAGAAAACAAAATTAAAAAAAACTTAACCCCAAATATTCATCTATTATTATAATTAATTTTCTTTACTAACCTGTGGAGGAATCAGGATGATACTCCTTGTCTTTATCACTGTCATAATTAATATCTTCTTCATTTGAGCTGTCACTATAATCCATTTTCAGCAAAAAGTATACAAATAAACAAAAAATTCACAATACAATCAGCACATGTCATTCACGATTATTCACGATTTTAGTGTGACAATAGAGTAAGTCAGACTTACTTAACTTGTATTCGTGCTTCTCAAAGATATTTATGTGACAACAGAGTAAGTCAGACTTACTTCATTGTTACTCTAAACAGTTTTACATTATCGTAAAGTAATAAAACTAGTAGTGTATTCTATCGAGTAAAAAAGGAAGTTATGACTTACTTCACTTTACACCTAAATAGTTGACAACAAACAGTGTATGAAAACACATGTAACTCATTTTTTTTTAAATAGTGACTTACTTCACTTTCATTCTAATCCCCTCATATTCAAATGTGAATATAATATAAATTATTCAAAAGAAAAATTGTATACATATATAATATGTACCAGGTACCTGTTTATAAATGTAAATAAAAAAGCTTGAGTCATCTTCATATCTCTTCAAAGATCTTTTTACTCAATTTTCTCCATTCAGAATTTCCACAGTAATTACAAGCTTCGAGTTGTATATTATTATTTATTTCAAAGTCTAGTAAGAGCCTCAGAACAGAGATAGCATATAGAAGTGGCATATCATAGCTTAACTGAAGCCAGTCGAGACGTGCAGGGAACAATTTGAAAAAATAAAAAAATATGTTTACTTACTGATGATTTTTCCTAAGCGCTTTGGAACTTTTATTGTAACATCCAGGCACACAACACGACATAAAGAGTAATTAACCCTACGGGATACAAGCAACGAATGATCATAATGTACCTGACAGGTCGTACTTTAATGTATTATTGTGGCTTCACAAGCGACGTGATATGCAGTTTCTATAGCTATTTCTGTTCTGAGGTAAGAACCAATAAACCCTAAATCCGTAATAATTATATAAATTTCTATTTTTACAGCGAATGCACTTTTGCATCAGGAATATTTCGAATCCAGAAATTGTGAAAACGTTTCCAATTATTTCAAATGTCTTTACACTTTAAGAAAAATATTGTAGATTATAGACGCTCAACATCTGAGGTCATCAGCGTCTATTTACACTTTAAACACAAACACTATTGATATAATTATTGTCAATTTAATATTACTAAGTTAATGTGCAATAATTTTTTTTAATATAAGAATTATTGGCTTCTACATCGATTATGTAATTAGCCATGACCTAACCCAAAAATATACTGAACTAAAATAAAATAGACATTCCCATAAAACTTAACACTGGGACACAAGAGGAATGGATCAAGGGATTTTCATGATAAGGACCATGGAGGTGCATTGGGTTCGGCTCCGCGGGATAGACATACAAGAACAATAATATTAAAGTCTAATAATTATTCACTGCACTGGTCGTCAATCCGTACTGTGAACAAAAATTACATTACGTAACTTAAAATGGATGCTGTAATTTTTATATTATATATGATTTGATTTTTATTGAAACATTCAAAAGGTAAAGCGGGCCAATCACGCGTAGCGATGCCGCTTTTATCCACGATTAATCATGAGTGACAATACTTATTAGTGTACCTAGGGGTCGGACCAAAATTTCTCGACGTTTCATAGCCTCCTGAACAATTTGGCACCATTTTTGGAAATGTTTATATATATATGTATACTCGTATGTATATATATATATATATATATGTGCAGGCAATAACTTTCAAAAGAGTTAATTGATTTTGACGAAATTTTGTAGGCACGTTGAAATCCATCACCGCACGAAGCCTATTTAAAATGGGCCCAATCGGACTATTTTAAGGGTGGTTTTTAGGGGTTGAAAAATGTTTTTGGGCCCAAAAATGCCGAAAAAATTCTCAGAATCGTTTCAAAATTGAAATTTAACCCTTTAGTAGTGATTATAATGTGCTGCTAAAATTTTAATAAAATCGGCCCGACAGGACCGGACTTACAAATTTTATGAAAACACTAGTTTGCGGATAGTGCTTTACTTACTGAAGGGTGTATTTAATTTGGTACCGAGGTTGCATTGATAAATATTATATTGAAATTAAGAAAAAAAATATTATTTTAAGGGATGTATTAAGGGGTTAAACTTTTTATTTTGTTCAAAAACAAACTTAAGTTCACATAATAAAGCCACAATGCCAGTATTAACAAATACACTATATTGTCAGCAGGGTTTTGGCACTGCGACCCGAGTTTTTTATTTTATGCGTCAGCTTTTCTTCTGGATAGATTGTAGATTATAGACACTCGAGTCTCGACAGATGAGATTATCAGCGTCTATTTTTTTTGATGTGAAACATCTTATGTCGGGCAGTGCACAGCCGCGTGAGGGGAAATATAAACGAAATGTTTGGTCCGCTTCTTCGCTGCTGTTCTCCCCACCACTGCGGCACTCTCTCTCTCTCTCTCGGCTTCCGCGCGTTCGGGCAACCGCGTGTGTACAGTGCAGTATATAAGATTACGTCAGCATAACAGTTAGTTGCTGCTTTTGAAAAAATATATACTACTACATAGAGAATACCACCGAGTTCAATAACGTTTTCTTTGATGTTTCACATCTGTCGGGGGTCCCGAGACCCACACCCTTTTTTTCTTTTGGAAATGGTGTAGATAACGGCCCTCGGTCAATGACGTTGCCATCCATACTTGACCGTTTTTAGGCGCGATCTTAGCGAAGCTAGAAGCGCCTATATACACTCGCTTTGTCTGTGAATCTGTGAATCTGTGAATCTGTGAATCTGTAACGGATTTTTTGTATCAGTCGTACAGCCCAAACGGGTTAACCGATTTTAAAAAACTTTTTTTTGTTCGATTCCTCTCGGGGTCTATTTGATCCTAACGTCGCCCGATTTTTGAATTTTGGCCCCAGAGGGGAGCAAATTAGAAAAAACGGTGTTTTTTGCTTATAGTTTGCTCAATTTAAGTCAGATCGATTCGAAACCTGTCTTAAACGAAAGAGCAGAAAATTTTAGATAGATTTCATGTATAATATTGTGTCAAAACAGTTTTTTTATACAGATTTATATGATTATTAAACGAAATAAATGCGACTTAATCTAATAAATCGCGAACTTGTTTCGGTTGTCCTTGTCTGTTGCACAGTGTGATATGGATATTGGAAGATAGCGTATGCTCTGTCTTATATTGCATTATTTCAATATAGTTATTCAATTTTTTGACTGCTGATGTTTGAATTTAAGTTTAAAAACCCTGGCCTACTGAGTTAAAATGACGTGTAACTAATTATTGACGTCGATCGGATCGGACCAAAATTTCTCGACGTTCATCATACCTTCCCGAACAATTTGACTTTCTCTGTCTCTATGTCCCTTTGTACGCTTATAACTCGAGAACCACTGATCCGATTTACATGATTTTTTTTCAAGTAAATAACCTCTTATGCGACTGCGAGTTTTAAAATATTCTGGCATCACGCAAAAGCAACCGAACTGATTCTCAAATAAAAACGTATGTTCTGGCATCACGCAAAAATAAGTAGGTAGTAGATGCTTTGTTTTTTAAACGGTGGTTTTATTTAGCTTGATCCCGTATATTTGTTACAAATCTTACGATCGATTGAGTTGAAATTTTGCACACATGTGTAGCTCCGGTGACAATACAATATTATGGTAACTAGCTGACCGGCTCGGCTTTCGTCCGGGTGTAAATCGTACTTCTGAATTTTTACCCACTTCCCGTGATCCGATTGAGTTGAAATTTTGCACACATGTGTAGCTCCGGTGACAATACAATATTATGGTAACTAGCTGACCGGCCCGGCTTTCGTCCGGGTGTAAATCGTACTTCTGAATTTTCACCCACTTCCCGTGATCCGATTGAGTTGAAATTTTGCACACATGTGTAGCTCCGGTGACAATACAATATTATGGTAACTAGCTGACCGGCCCGCCTTTCGTCCGGGTGTAAATCGTACCTTTGAATTTTCACCCACTTCCTATGATCCGATTGAGTTGAAATTTTGTACACATGTGTAGCTCCGGTGACAATACAATATTATGGTAACTAGCTGACCGGCCCGGCTTTCGTCCGGGTGTAAATCGTACTTTTGAATTTTTACCCACTTCCCATGATCCGATTGAGTTGAAATTTTGCACACATGTGTAGCTCCGGTGACAATACAATATTATGGTAACCAGCTGACCGGCCCGAGTTTCGTCCAGGTGCAAATCGTACTTTTGAATTTTCACAGGCAAAAGGTCTTTCTCCGGTAACGTTTCGGATAAATGTAATAAAATCAGACTAAGGAAATAAAGCACACTAAAAATTATTAGATCCTTTTGAAAATTAATATTTGAGAGTTTTATAGGACACAAAAAAATAAAATGGCGTCAGATTTCAAAATGGCGGCCATATGTACTTTTTTTGTAAACATTATCCGATTCTTTTGAAAATTAATATTTGAGAGTTTTATAGCACACAAAAAAATTAAATAGTGTCAGATTTCAAAATGGCGGCCATATGTACTTTTTTGGAAGAATTATCAGATCCTTTTGAAAATTGATATTTGAGAGTTTCATAGAACACAAAAAAATAAAATGTCGTCAGATTTCAAAATGGCGGCCATATATACTTTTTTGTAAAAATTATCCGATCCTTTTGAAAATTGATATTTGCGAGTTTTATAGGACACAAAAAAATAAAATGATGTCAGATTTCAAAATGGCGGAAATATGTAGAACTCCTTTCAAAAAATTATACGATCCTTTTGAAAATTGATATTTGAAAGCTTCATAGGACACAAAAAAATAAAATGACGTCAGATTTCAAAATGGCGGCCGTATGTACTTTTTTGTAAAAATTATCCGATCATTTTGAAAATTGATATTTGAGAGTTTCATAGAACTCAAAAAAATAAAATGACGTCAGATTTCAAAATGGCGGCCATATATACTTTTTTGTAAAAATTATCCGATCCTTTTGAAAATCGGTATTTGAAAGTTTCATAGGACACAAAAAAATAAAATGGCGTCAGATTTCAAAATGGCGGCCATAATATGTACTTTTTTGTAAAAATTATCCGATCCCTTTGAAAATTGATATATGCGAGTTTTATAGGACACAAAAAAATAAAATGACGTCATATTTCAAAATGGCGGAAATATGTAGTACTCCTTTGTAAAAATTATCCGATCCTTTTGAAAATTGATATTTGAGAGTTTCATAGGTCACAAAAAAATAAAATGTAAAATGATGTCAGATTTCAAAATGGCGGCCATATATACTTTTTTGTAAAAATTATCCGATCCTTTTGAAAATTGGTATTTGAAAGTTTCATAGGAGACAAAAAAATAAAATGATGTCAGATTTCAAAATGGCGGCCGTAAGTACTTTTTTGTAAAAATTATCCGATCCTTTTGAAAATTGATATTTGAGAGTTTCATAGAACACAAAAAAATAAAATGACGTCAGATTTCAAAATGGCGGCCATATGCACTTTTTTGCAAAAATGATCCGATCTTTTTGAAAATTAATATTTGCGAGGTTTATAGGACACAAAAGAATAAAATGATGTCATATTTCAAAATGGCGGTCATAGGTATATATTTCTTTGTAAAAATTATCCGATCCTTTTGAAAATTGATATTTGAGAATTTAATAAGACACAAAAAAATAAAATGGCGTCAGATTTCAAAATGGCGATCAAATAATAACTTTTTAATTGTATTATTTAAAGCTTTGATAAATTCGGTTTTATATACAATGCGTAAAAAGCATAGCTTCTGTCGGGTGTCTTACGACACATCATGACTTTTTTATTTAGCCGGTTCCGAGTAACGCTTAATTGTTAACCGTTGCTATGGAAAATTGTTTAAAAAATTCACTACTATTTTTTCTATGTAATCCAATACATATTTATATTAGGTCTTATGGCTCATAGCCTACTACAAAATTATAAATCTTCTCAGTGTTATTTTCCCTATGTTCAATAAAACCGTTTACACACAGTACCTACTTGAATATCGCGCCTTGTAATTCTTGAATTACTTGTATGCTCCAAAATTTTTTTAAATCTAAATTTAATTCTGTCTCATTTTTGGTATATGACATTAATTCTAGTTTCATTTGATCTCCATTGCACCAAATATTTAACCAAGCAGATATACGAGTTTCTAGATTCAAAGAATTCGGAAAATTTGTTTTGGCATTACTTATATGTACTTTCAGATAATTAAAAAAATGCACAAAAGAAATTCGAAGTAAAATATACGAAGGAAAAAAGATTTGAATGATCATGCCTTGGTTTGTTTCAAAGCAAACATTCTAAGAATATCTTAAAAGATTTCCATTTTTTTACGCGCATGGAATTTTCAATAACTTGACTTATTATTCTCGCGAATGTACATAAAATGCTCAAAGAAGTCGATAAAATCATTTTTAAGCAGGTATTTTAAATTCACAAGAAGTGATTGGTTATTCATTTTCAGAATATCAAGAGTAGGTATAGGTAACGTAGGCACTGTAATTTTAATAAACGCAGATTTGCTAAACATAAAGGCGACTTTACACAGTGGGAGCTACTGGGCTGGATAGTTAAAAAAATTTTAATGTGATTTTTTATTTCCTCACTTTTCACGTAGACAGTGTGGTACGTGGAAAATGGGGAAATCGGGAGAAATAAAAAATTAAATTAAAAATTTTTAAAAAACCCCGACGCTGAAAAAGCAGCTTTAAAAAGTGAGAAAATAATTAATATCTACTATATTTGGCCCGATGCACCGTCTATATAATAATCTTCATTTAGATGAAACATACAAATACGTCGAGGACCACTGAGACATTGGTATTTTTGTCATTTTATAGTGGTTCCCGTCGTATTTATCAATTAAATATTTCATCTAAACCAAGAAATAGACGGTGCATCGGGCCAGATATTAGATATTTGTTATATTCTCACTTTTTAACCGACTTCAAAAAAAGGAGGTGGTTCTCAATTCGGTTGAATTTTTTTTTATGTTTGTTACCTCAGAACTCCGTCCGATATTGAAAATTCTTTTTTTATTTGAAAGGATATACTTTCAGATTGGTCCCTAAGAAATTTCATCAAAATCGGTTCAGTAGTTGATTTTAATAAAAGTTAGTAGCGGCGTGTGATTCCTTAAGGTAAATGTCACTTTTTGACACATTAGACAGCGTAATAAAAGTGAGTAACGGCGTGTGATTCCTTTAAGGTAAGTGTCACTTTTTGAGACTATAAAGTAAAAAATAAAAAACTTTTTAAAGGTTTGCTTTGAGAACCGTATATTGCAGCGCGGTTGCTCGCTGACTGGTGTTTTAAGTAGGCATGGTTATTAATTGTTACTAAAGTTTGTTAAAAATGAATGATTCATGAAGAAAATTGGATTTATTAAGCTCAGAATCTGATTCAGAATGTGCTGCTGAAGAAGAATTATTATTATATACGTTAGTAGCCAAAAAACTAAAGCCTCCCAATAAATTTTATCTACCTAAAAGAAAAACCCATGGGCAATTTAAAATGACTTCCGAGTTTCCTGGTTCTATTTTCACCAATTACTTCTGGATGAACCGAAACCAGTGGACCGTGTGTCCACGTGGCACTAGAACTGCTGAGGCCTTCTCAACTCGCATGTTGTGTAAACCCACCTAACTCACAGAAATAATAAAGGTTATCATTTTGCAATCTCTCACTGACATGCATTATATAACGGAAGGAGCTAAAAAACATACTAAAAGCGTACTTTGAACCGATTTTCAATAACCGCATTTATTGACATATTTGCACAGCATAAATGCATACAACGTTGTCTATCAAATTTTCTTGTCGATAAAATTATCTGTGTTTTTAAATCAGCCGTTTTCACTTGAATTTAAAATTTATAAACGTCTGATGTAATAACAGCGTAACGTCATTTTTAAGCGCGACCTCGGGGTCTTCTTACTTTTGGCATTTTTAAGAAAACTCAAAAATCTCTCAAATGCTGTTTATATCTTTGAATATAAAAGTGCGGGCTATTTAGGTCGATTCAGCGTTATTTTTTCTATAAATAAACTTAATATCAAATGAATCGGGTCGAATTAATTTTTAAAAAATTTCCGAAAATAGTACAAAGGGGGTCTTCTTACTTTTGGCATTTTTAAGAAAACTCAAAAATCTCTCAAATGCTGTTTATATCTTTGAATATAAAAGTGCGGGTTGTTGAAGTCGATTCAGCGTTATTTTTTCTATAAATAAACTTAATATCAAACGAATCGGGTCGAATTAATTTTTCAAAAATTTCCG
>CM077517.1:64879683-64951091 GCA_039654895.1 Mongoloraphidia duomilia
TGCTGTTTATATCTTTGAATATAAAAGTGCGGGTTGTTGAAGTCGATTCAGCGTTATTTTTTCTATAAATAAACTTAATTTCATACGAATCGGGTCGAATTATTTTTTTAAAAATTTCCGAAAATAGTACAAAGAGGGGGGTCTTCTTACTTTTGGCATTTTTAAGAAAACTCAAAAATCTCTTAAATGCTGTTTATATCTTTGAATATAAAAGTGCGGGCTATTTAAGTCGATTCAGCGTTTTTTTTCTATAAATAAACTTAATATCAAACGAATCGGGTCGAATTAATTTTTCAAAAATTTCCGAAAATAGTACAAAGAGGGGGGTCTTCTTACTTTTGGCATTTTTAACAAAACTCAAAAATCTCTCAAATGCTGTTTATATGTTTGAATATAAAAGTGCGGGTTGTTGAAGTCGATTCAGCGTTAATACAATGCGTTCAAAAAATAATGTTTTGTTTATTTTTGAAAAATCGGTCGGTTTGTAAAAATTGCGGTGTAGCTTACTCGTTTTTGAAAACGTCTAATAGGTCCAAAAATGAATATTACTTACCCTTTAAAAAGTATGAAAAGAAGACATTTCCCAAATATTAACACTTTATTAAACAAAAATAAAGATAGTTACTTCTTGTCACAACAGTTTTATTGATGGATGTACATTTCTAAAGCTATGCTTTCATCTTCAGCAAACACTATACATGTATAGTGTTTGCTGAAGATGAAAGCATAGCTTTAGAAATGTACATCCATCAATAAAACTGTTGTGGTAAGAAGTAACTATCTTTAATTTTGTTTTTATTCCAACCACAGTGCTCATATATTTTTACTTTATTAAACGTTTATTTAATACCTATATATTATTCAAGAATGAAGTTTAAAAACTTCGATATTTTCAGTTTCTTTTTCTGTAAAAATTTAAGTTTCAAACAAACGTCCATTTCCAGGTGTCGTTTAATCTTTTCAGTACATTTAATTAGTTTTCTCCAATTGACTTTTGTAAAGTTTTTCATTAATAAAATTGTTGAAAAATAAATTTTCTACTAAAAATACCGAACGAAGGTAGGCAGGTGGAAGCCATTTTGCACACTCGTTATCACTTTACCAAAGTTACTGCTTGCTACAACAGTCTGTTTTGTTAAATTTGCAAAGTTTAATTTTATTGTATAAATGCTTCGGTCTGAATTCCGCGTTCCTACTATTTTTTCGATATTTCGCAGATTTTTTATATACCGAAGTTGTTAATTTATATTATTTCTAATTTTAGAAATAATATAAATTAATAGATTTATACGGCTGAATTACAATTGAAAATTTTTCGGAGGGCAGTATAGCCTAGTGGTTAGCATGCTTGGCGTCGCAACCTCTAGACTGGACTGCCGTGGGTTCGAATCCCACCTGCCCTCATAGATGTTTTGTAATGTTATTTAGTTTTAAGATAGTTGTTATTTAGTGTAGTTGAAAGACGCTATTGACCTTAGATGTCGATGCGTCTATAATCTACAATAAAATGAAAATTTTTCGTTGGAAAGCAGCCAATTATATAATTGATTCAAAACATATTGGAAAAAATCATTTTACCAACCATAGTCACAGTCAGGACTCTAACCTGAACCTTTCCACTTTCGCGGCGGAATGAGCTTACATTTACTCAACCGTGACAAAGTTACTAATCTAACATTCACCTTATATGCTTCGGAATCAATTGATTTTCACCACATGCGAGAGTTAATCCATTATAGCTAGGTAGTAGGACGTGTGAATCTTCGTTCTAGCGAGAGCTCATCATGAAAGTGAATGGTTGGTAAAATGATTTTTTCCAATATGTTTCGAATCAATTATATAATTGGCTGCTTTCCAACGAAAAATTTTCAATATAAATTAACTTTTAGAGTTTAATTTATTAAAATATTACGTAAGAAACACAAATTAGTAGGTACTTCTTTACTCAAGGCTTTGTTTAAAAACATATACAATATTTTATTAAAAAAAGTGCATATTACTATATGCTTTCAGTAATTAGAAAAAAATAAAAAACGTAAAAAAGGGTATGTGCCACGCCTACAGAAGCGCACGGTCGGGTTATACTTCACACATTTAAATTTTAGCTTCCCCCCTCAGCATCTTTAAAATTAATAAATATTTATTAAGTATTAATAAAATTCATGGATATCATAACATCTATAAATTTAAGTATCCATAGCTTGCTTACAATATTACACTATTTTGAAACGTCAAAAAATTCATTTTCAAAATTATAAAATCTATAAGAAAGCGAATTTTTCCTAGGATAAGACTTAGCTAGATCAATTGTTTGTCACCCCCCCCCCCAAATAAAAAATGATGATTTTTTAAAAAAAAAATAATTTATTGGCAAGTCTATATCATCTTCTTTATTTGACATACTTTCATAATTTCTTTTTTGTAGCCGTTGTAAAAGAAATATCAAAACAAGCCGTGAGGTGGGTCGTTTATTAGGACTAAAGTACGACCCTTGAGGTCCACACGACGAACTTACCAGTTTGATAAATATTTAATAATAATAATTAAATTAGATATTACACAGAAAAGTAATCATTTTAATCATTAAAACAAAATTATTATTTATTTTTAACAATAATTTAAAAATAAAACGGCTGAACCGATTTTTATAAAATTTATGTCGGATCAAAATGACGTTAATACGCCTCGATTGACATTACGAAGTCGATATAATTTTTTATTCGCGAGATATTGTGTAAAATCTACTTTTTTGGAGTCTATTTGGTTAAGAAAAAAGAACGGCTGAACCGATTTTGAAAAAATTTCTTTCAGATCATATTTACGTAAATACGCGTCGATTGGCACCCTAACGTAGTCGATATCATTTTTCATACTCGAGATTTCGTCTTAGAAAGAAATGGACACATACGTACGTACGTACGTACACACACACACGCACGCACACACATACACACGCACACACACACACATACATCTTTGTAAAAATAGTGTAGTGACCTTGAAACATAAAAATTTGTTATACATTTTGATTTCGATTTTCGGACCCATTACAATAACTTCCAATGGGAAGTTAATAAGGTAGATTAAGATTTTGAGAAAGAACGGTAGCTTTTGAGTTCCTATTCTGCGAATGTTACAATAGGTTCTATTTTCTGCTATACCAGAATAATAATTATTGTATACGTGACTTAAAAAAAGGTATATTTAAAAACTTGACTTCAAAGTAGGTGTTTTAAAGGCACTGTCAAACTTCAGTAATTTTTAGCATTGAAGAAAGTTCAAGTAGGAAAAATTCTAGTTAAGAAACTGTTGAGAAAAGAAAAATAACTTTTAGATGAAAACTTTTATAAAGTTCAAAAAGTAGGTTGAAGCATTACTTTTAACTTTTTAAAACGCTAACTGTGAAATAAGTCCTATTTCGGGTTTATCGTTACATGTCACGCTGTTATGGTGATTCTCTGTTATTTCTATGGTTACTTCGTGTTTTATGTATAAAATTTAACAGCGATTAACAAAACAGCGTGGTTAAATGTACGATAAACCCGACACTGGTGTTTTTTATAAAAAAATTAGTTAATAAATTGTTAGTACAAACATATAAAAACGATATAGAAAAAAACGTTTTAAACTATATTTTTAAAGCCAAATCAAAAACATTTCTTCTTTAGTAGAAATTGTTGGAAGTGAGTACTTCCGTGGCACAGAGGATCAATAAAAAGCAATACTGATTATTTCAAATTTCCATTTATACTAACGTTTCGGTATTCTTTATACCATCTTCAGAGTCTACAAAGATAATAAAGGAAATAATCAGTATTGCTTTTATTTTTCAAGGATCACCCAGCGATGTAGCTTAGTGGTACAGCACTAGACTCGCATTGGGAAGGTACTGGGTTCGAATCCCGGCGGGGGCAGATGTGGCCAGGACTTTTTCCTACTGCCTCACGCCGAGAAACGGTAATTCCTGTATCGGCCATCTTGTTTGAGGTTTTCCATGGTTTCCCTCAATAATTCCAGATGAATATCGAGATGGTTCCTTATTCAAGGCCATGGCCGATTACCTGTCAAACTCCTATGCTTCCAAAGTTGCTTACCTTATCCTAATTTCCTATAATTCCTCCATTCGCACATTGTTAATAAAAAAAGTTGAAGCTTAAAATATGTAGAAAACAACGGGAAGTGGTAAAATGGAAAATAGTAATGGTGCGAATGGCGTCTGTTGTGACATAATGTCGAGAAACGGACGTTAAACGCATTATTATTATTATTATTTATTTTTCAAGGATCAAATTGCTCTATTTAACTATAGCAACTTCGAACTTCTTCTTTAGGTTCAGTACCTACAGTAGTTCTTGTAACATATTTGTGTAACTTATTATTTTTCTAAGAATAGTGTTTTTTAAGTTTGGAAACTTTTGTATGACAAATAATGTGTTTTAAATATTTAGAATTTTTCCAAAACTTCATAATATATAATACACTGTCAGTTTAAGGTTGCCAGTTAATCATGCTGAATATAAAACCAAACATAAGTGAATAATATGTTTACCTGAAACCGCAAGAGGCATTCTTCTACGTTATTTAATTAAATTCCGCGGCTATCCAGGCATTCATTTTTACGAAGGTTGACATTTTTATCATCAGGGTAAGTTTATTTTTTATTTTTTTAGAGTTGGGTTGATAAAGATACACTGCAAAACAATTTTGTCAAATTATATCAGTTATGCGTGTTTATTCGTTGCCAACAAATATAGTAACATTTGCAATATAACCATCTTCTGTTTACCACTTTTTCCGTTACTACCTATTTGTTGCTGTAATATCAACTTAGATAAAGGCAAAATTCTATACGATGTCCGGCACAGAAATAACCCCTCGACAGATACTCCCATGTCATCTATTCATCGGGAGTCGAACCCATTACCGTCCGAATGCGAGGTCGGTGATACGAATCTGTCGCTCGGTATTTCAGTGAATGTACAGAAAGTCATATATCAAAAATTATAGCAAAATGAGAAGACGTGTTAATTTTATAATGCTTTTCATGCTTTACAGAGAGCAGTGTAGCCTAGTGGTTAGCGTGCGTAGTGCCGCAACCTCATGACTGGACTGGACTGCGTTTGAATCCCACCTGCGGTCATGAATGTTTTGTGATGTTATTTAGTTTTAAGATAGTTGTTATTTAGTGTAGTTGAAAGACGCTAATGACCTAAGATGTCGACGCGTCTATAATCTACAATAAATAAATAAAATTCATGCTTTACAGTGTATAGAGCAGACAATACCGAGAGGATTAACTTCCGGTATCGAAATGAGTAATTTTAGTGACGTTTTGAGAGGCTTTTGACAGCTGCCATATTTTTGAATTTTTAGCTGCCATGGGAGTAAACCTCAGAACAGAGATAGCTATAGAAACAGCATATTACGTCGCTTGTGAAGTCACAACTATACACCAAAGTACGACCTGTCAGGTACATTGTGATCATTAGTTGCTTGTATTTCGTAGTGTTAATTACTCTTTATGACGTGTTGGGTGCCTGGATGTTATAATAAAGGTTCCAAAGCACTTATGAAAAATCAAGGTGTATCTTATCATCAGTAAGTAAAAATATTTTACTACAGGTGTGCAAGCTTTCACGGCCGGCATTGTTCCAAGTCTTCATGGTTTCCAGGCTTGTAGGCCGTGGCTCCCACCACTACACACTGCGCAGTTGACCAATTACAGAGAGACAGACTACGACCGAACAGAGAACACACTGGTACTAGGCATTAAAGAAGGGAGGACACCAGTCACTGACACACTGACCTGTGTGGCCGTCAACGAGGACACTTCGACCGCTGCCACATCGCCTTCGAGAATGTCTACCGCAGTTGTAGACGAAACGTCAGGTAGAAATACCACCGGACCACGGCCTACAAGCCCGGAAACCATGAAGACTTGGAATATTTTACTACATTTTCAATTGTTCCCCGCACGTCTCGATTGGCTTTAATTGTACATATATGCCTACAAGCTGTGATATGCCACTTCTATAGCTATCTTTGTTCTGAGAAATACACCATAGTAATTTAATAATATTCTTTGGTAAATCTTTCTACTGCACAAATACTGCAGTCTGGAAGACTTAAGTTTCTTCAAATATTTATGGCTACCACATAATATTCCAATTACAGTCTGACATATTAAACGTCATAATCAATAAATTGTTTTAATTTGTCCACCTACCCACGCATTATAAAAATAAATTCTAATTATATTCGATATATATAATATAAAACTTTTAACTTGTTCAAAGCGACATTTTCAATACAGTTTTATATGACATATTTTCTTTGGTTCGTTCCATTTGTTGACTCTTCACTGTAATGATTCTACAAACAGATGTAGTAAACAGACGTTTATTCCAGAATGATTTTTATGCCTTCTGTGTGCCTACCTTTAGAGAATAACGTAGAATTCCATAGCATCATTTGGGAATTGCTCATAAATTATTTATACAGTTTCCTGTTGGTAGTTTTTTTTTTACACGGAATTCTTGATGTGAGTTATGTTCTTGCAGAAATAATTTCACTCTTTATTCATCTTCGAGTGTGAGGCAAAGATAAGGATTCAGCTAGGGCTGACATTATCAACAATATAACTGCAGGGATACTATGAAGTATTGGAAATACCTTGTATTATGTCCGTCTTGTGACTTCTTGTGTTTTAACACGACGCGTTTCGGCAACGAGTTGCCATCTTCAGGTGTGGTTAATTATCCACACCTGAAGATGGCAACCACAAGAAGTCACAAGACGGACATAATACAAGGTATTTCCAATACTTCATAATATTAATATAGTGACTTGGAGACCCAACACTCTAAAAATTTATCATAACTGGGATACTTATAATATTATAATGGACTGTGTGCAAGCTTTCACGGCCGGCATTGTTCCAAGTCTTCATGGTTTCCGGGCTTGTAGGGTCGTGGTCCGGTGGTATTTCTACCTGACGTTTCGTCTACAACTGCGGTAGACATTCTCGAAGGCGATGTGGCAGCGGTCGAAGTGTCCTCCTTGACGGCTCACAGGTCAGTGTGTCAGTGACTGGTGAGAACTGGGAGAACACCAGTCACTGATACACTGACCTGTGAGCCCCCAAGGAGGACATTTCGACCGCTGCCACATCGCCTTTGAGAATGTCTACCGCAGTTGTAAACGAAACGTCAGGTAGAAATACCACCGGACCACGACCTACAAGCCCGGAAACCATGAAGACTTGGAATTATAATTGACTGTTCGAAATGGTGTGCGGTTTTGCTCATAATGTCAATTTTTGGCTTTCTCTAATAACAAATAAAATAATATTTATGCAAGAAATGACTAAAGTGACAAATCTGACAGCCCTGATTTTACAATAGGTACTCTCCTAAGGTTATGTTACTATGTAATTTTCAATATCTACCAGCCCTGCTCTCTACTCAATCTGCATTATTATGTGACGCCCTTCGTTACTATAATCTAATAAATATTGTTACAAAACTGTTTTCTGAGTTGGCGGAATAAATATTTATTTACAATAATTCGTAACAATTAACTATATACAATAATTGCAACAACGAAAAGCCAATTCTAACATAAAAAAACTTAAACGGTAATTATTGAACTAAACGAGCCACTTAAATAACACTTAACTATATACAGGGTGAGTTCGACCACCCGTATCAGTCGTTTTTTTCGAAAACGGTTAGTCGTAGAGAGTTGTGTCAAAAATTTGTATTATAAAAGCCCTCATAAAGAATCGAATGGTGATAATTTTTTTCCGGGAAGGTCGGCTTCCCTATCAGTTAGCTCCAGAATGTCCAGAACTCCGGAATTATAAATGTAACGATAGGTCGAAAGTGGTATTGTTGAAAAGATCTTTAAAAAATAAGCAAGTTTTGTAGGAACATTTTTTTTATTACTGCCACCCCTGTAAATTTCTATAAGTATAAAATATATAAATTATTATATGTTCAAAACTCCGGAATTTTAGAAAGCACGATAGGTTGAAAGTGGTGCTGTTGAAAAGCTCTTTAAAAAATAGGCAAGTTTTGTAGGAAAAATTATTTAATTACTGCCACCCCTGTTAAGTAACAATCGTTTGAAATTATTAAATCAAAATTTCATAATAACGATCGAAGTCGACATTAAAAATCTAGCAACCTTAGACATTGTCACAAGTGTTCAAACTGTCTTCCATTTACTCTTTATTACATACCACTGAGCTCTTCTGGTTATACTGTGAGTGTACTTCTTCAGTGTTTAATGATCGATAGATAGGTAACTAGATTTTAAATGCGAACTTTTAAAAAGTTCGTTATTATGACATTTTAATTTAGTAATTTCAAACAAATATTACTTAACAGGGGTGGCAGTAATAAAAAAAAATCCGTACAAAACTTGCTAATTTTTTAAAGATCTTTTCAACAATACCACTTTCGACCTATCGTTACATTTATAATTCCGGAGTTCTGGACATTCTGGAGTTAACTAATAGGGAAGCCGACCTTCCCGGAAAAAAAAATTATCACCATTCGATTCTTTATTAGGGCTTTTATAATACAAATTTTTGACACAACTCTCTACGACTAACAGTTTTCGAAAAAAACGTCTGATACGGGTGGTCAAACACCCTGTATACAAATAACTACACTAATATTTATTTATCAGGTGAATTTATATCAGATTTATTTCTATCAGATGCGCTATTCGTCGCTCAGTGCTTGTCTTCGTATTCAACACGACACTGATTCCCGTTGACTGAATGCATGTTCGCGTCACTCACTCGTTTATATACCTGCGCTGCCCAGCCTAGTACGTTCTCGTATCTTTGATACCATTCCACGCCAACTGTGAACCAGAGCTTTCTCGTGAGTTCTATTGGAGGCAGTGGCGCAACATCTTAGGGTTTGCTACAATATTTAATTTGCTTGATATCTGAATGTTCGTGAATTCAAAATTCGCAGAATATTTTTATGATATAGAAATACCTATAATCAAAAACATCCAGCGCCCTGCTCGCTTTTTTGATTAAAATATAAAATAATTGGCTGTAGAAATATTGTAACATTATTTTTTTTTATTTAGCAAACAATAAAAACATAAAATATGTGCTTCAACCCTAGAGCTATAAGCACTACTAAAAAATACAAATATTATTTTTTACTTCCCACCTCTTCTACTATGGTAGGGAAGTAATGGATTTAGTCCGAAAAAAATATTTCGAGATTTTAACAGACCTTCACGTTTTGAAACCCTAGCAATCGTTTAAGATCATTTTCTGACTGATGTGTGTGTGTGTGTGTGTATGTGGTCAATTTTTCGCCTTCGATATCGTAAAAACGGAACAACATACGGCCATGCCGATTGTTTTATTGTGTTTATCAGCCTTTAACTTAGATCTTATTAGATTTTGAGTTAAATCGGTTCAGTGGATCCTGAGATATTAAAAAAAACGTTCTCAATGTCACGTATTAACATAGGTAAAAAAAAATATTAATGAATTCTAGATGTTATAATATGAAAAAAATGTAAATATTTTTTTTCTCTAAAATGTACAGTTTTCGAGAAAAAAAATATTTTACTAAAAAAAAATAAAAATTGTACGTAAATCAAGGTAACCATGATTTTTGCTATATTAAGCTAGCTATCAGTAGATCACCAAACAAAAAAGAGGGCCATGCTTTTTTTCAAAGAATAAAAAAAGAGTGTTTATTTTTTGCAAAGATTTACTAGGTGGGAAGTATAGGACTGGTCATCAGTCGAATTTTTTCTCTATATGTAATCCACTACATATTTACATTAGATCTTGGGCTTGAGAATGGTCGAGAGTGTAGCGATGCTGTTGTTTACATGGCGTTGCTATGGTTCCTCTATTACAAGTCTCCCGTTCCCGGATTCTAGCCTGAGAGCTGGTAAAAGTGTCAATTGGATTTTCAATTTATTATTAAAAAAAAAATAATGAATTGGTGCTAGGCCCAAATAACCTTAGCTGTTGGTGGTCTTTAAAACACAATTTTTTTTACATTAGATCTTATGGTACATAGCCTACTACAAAACTGTAAATGTTCTCAATTTTATTTTACCTATGTTCGGGTCTATACCGTTTACACACTGTATAGGTACGTGGAATGAACTATATTATAGTAGGTATACCTTGCGTTTATAAGTGTGGGTCTACACTGCGGCAATGGTAATCGATTTCGCAAACATAATTAATGCCCTTTCAACAGAACCGGTGATAAATGTGAAAGCTGTATCCATTTTCTCTCTCGCTGCCGCCTTGTAGTTATAACCACGTATAGCAGCAACTGTTTACCAACTTCACCTCAGTCAATGCGACGAGATAACGCTAATTTATTACCGATTGGAAATGAACAGCGTTAAGTGTTTCTTTTTTTCTTATTATTCAAATTTTTATTAAGCTTTTAAAATGTCGTAATGTTATCGAGAAGTCTCATAACTTTAAATTTTATACAGTCAATTTTCAATATATGGTTTCAATCATTTTATTAAAACCTCAGAACATAGATAGCAATAGAAGTGGCATATCATAGTTTGTAAGTACGTACTGTGCAGGAAACAATTGAAATAAATAATAAAATATTTTTGCTTACTGATGATAAGATACACCTTGATTTTTCATAAGCGCTAAGGCTTGAGAATAGCCAAGCGTGTAGCAATGCTGTTGTTTACATGGCGTTGCTATGGTCCCTCTATTACATGTCCCCAGTTCCCGGGTTCTAGCCCGAGAGCTGGTAAAAGTGTCGATTGGATTTTCAACTTATTATAAAAAAAAAATAATGAATTGGTGCTAGGCCCAAATAACCTTAGCTGCAGTTGGTGGTCTTTAAAACACAATAATTCATAAGCGCTTCAGAACCTTTATTGTGACATCCAGGCGCACTACACGACATAAAGAGTAATTAACCCTACGGAATACAAGCAACGAATGATCATAATGTACCTGACAGGTCGTACTTTAGTGTATAGTTGTGGATTCACAAGCGACTTGAAATGCTGTTTCTATAGATTGGATATAACGTGCCGCTATATTTAACACACAGGTACCTTAGTAACTACCTACGCTACCAGAAAATGGTATCTGATCTGAGCGCCTCTTGCACGAGCAGTTAGAAAGATAAGGACGAATAAATATAAGTAGCAGTTATTGGAAGTGACGTTTTAACACAACGCCATGTTCGCTTCAGTCAATCTGTTATTTCAGAAACTTCATATAGCGCTTTTATTCAGTCATCTGAAACCTTCTGAAACAGACACGCACCGGTTGCTCGTAGTTACGTCATCGACGCGTGCGACTGAATGCGCCCACAGGGCGTTTTAAAAATTATTTGGAAAATATTATTTTTAGTCTAAATTTTTTTTACATTACGTTCAAAATATAAGTCGTTCACCAGACAAAGTTCACTTCGATCCATCCATGTCTTTAAGTTAAGGAATTTTATTGTAATGGAATTTCGTGGACCTACATGTCACACAAACTGATATTGCTTTTTAGTTTCAATTGCAGCCAACTGGCGGACCGCAGACACATTTTTACGTACGGTTGTCCGGTTAAATATTTGATGATCTCTAAAGTATCCAACCAGATAGTAGACCGTTGGTGAACGCTCGCTTTAATTTATTATTTAGATAAATGACCCAAAATTGGAATAAAATAGCATATAAAAGGTAGATAAATAATAGTTTTATACGGCTGAAATGCAAATGAAAAATGTTTCGTTAGAAAGCAGCCAATTATAAAATTCTTTCGAAACAAATGGGGAAAAATCATTCTACCAACCAGTGGTCACAGTCAGGATTCTAACCTGAACCTTTCCACTTTCGCGGCGGAATGAGCTTACAATACTCAACCGTGACATGATTGCTAAAATAGTATTAATTTAGCAATCATGTCACGGTTGAGTTGTCAAGTTTCAGGTTAGAATCCTGACTGCGACCACTGGTTGGTAGAATGATTTTTTACAATATGTTTCGAAACAATTATATAATTGGCTGCTTTCCAACGAAACATTTTTCATATAAAAAGTAACCGACCAGTTTTTTTAAACTTCTTTATTTTTAAACTTTTATATCACCTCCCCCCAACCTTAAACAAACAAAATCTCCAGTTTACTCACATTTATAACTAGTATAAAAACTAAGTTTAGTTGCATTTATTTTCAATTTTGTTTTATTTTTTTTTGTGTACATGTGGAAGTAAAATGTTGATATCAGTCACTTAATGGACCTAACTTTCGAAATGAGAGCGAGAGATCGTTATTGCTTGTTCTACAAGAAAAAGAGAGAAAAAACATGGTTGCGCACGCATACCGTGTCCCGCCACCTAGCCAGCATCAGTCTGCTGTGACAAGCGATATAGACAGACCATTGCCTATAACGAGACATCTGTGATTTGTGAACACGGCTTGAGAATGGCCGAGCGCGTATAGCAATGCTGTTGTTTACATGGCGTTGCTATGGTTCCTCTATTACAAGTCCCCAGTTCCCGGGTTCTAGCCCGAGAGCTGGTAAAAGTGTCAATTGGATTTTCAGTTCATTATTAAAAAAAAATAATGAATTGAAAATATGAATTGGTGCTAGGCCCAAATAACCTTAGCTATTGGTGGTCTTTAAAACACAATTTAGCAATTTAACACGGTATATGCACGCGCAATCCAGGTAAAAAAGTTACGTGTGTAAGATGTTGAAAATAAACAAGATATTGTGGATTATAGACGATCGACAACAAAGGTCATTAGCGTCAAACAAGATATTATTTTCTTTAAACTTGTGAAACAAAAACTTATTCAACAAAAAAAAAATATAATATAAAAATCGTTAATACAAATAATATTATAACTTGATTCTTTCGTTCGCGTTTGAGAAGTGAAAAAAATATCTCATCCATGATAGCCGCGTTCGGTGTACTTTTGGTTTACGCAACTAGACTAGTTGCGTAACCCACAGTCTTTCTTTTTGTACAGTAGAACCTTACACGTGGATTTTTTGCTAAAAAAAAATCGCCGTAAAAATACACATTGTGACATTCGTGAAAAACTTTGTTGTTCGCCACGTGACATTTCTCACACCTGTGTTGGCACAGCCTTAATATTTCATTTGGTCGCACGTGAATAACAAAATACGGGAGGGGAGGTTCGAGCGATAAGCGGACCACTTGAAAGCCCACGCCATTTCGCACTCAATCAACATCTATATGGTGACACTGTTGGAATGTGCCGTTATCTTTAAGGATATACATGTTGAACATATCATACGTATAGCTATGTTCGTGCCTATTAATAAAAAACTCGGGTCGCAGTGCCAAAACCCTGCCGACAATATAGTGTATTTGCTAATACTGGCATTGTGGCTTTATTATGTAAACTTAAGTTTGTTTTTGAACAAAATAAAAAATTTAACCCCTTAATACATCCCTTAAAATAATATTTTTTTTCTTAATTTCAATATTTTTATCAATGCAACCTCGGTACCAAATTAAATACACCCTTCAGTAAGTAAAGCACTATCCGCAAACTAGTGTTTTCATAAAATTTGTAAGTCCGGTCCTGTCGGGCCGATTTTATTAAAATTTTGGCAGCACATTTTAATCGTTACTAAAAGGTTAAATTTCAATTTTGAAACGATTTTGAGAATTTTTTCGGCATTTTTGGGCCCAAAAACATTTTTCAACCCCTAAAAACTACCCTTAAAATGGTCCGAATGAGCCCATTTTAAATAGGCTTCGTGCGGTGATGGATTTCAACGTGCCTACCAAATTTCGTCAAAATCAATTAACTCTTTCGAAAGTTATTGCCCGCACACACACAAATATATATATATATATATATATATATATATATATATATATATATATATATATATATATATATATATATATATATATATATCAATATATATATATATATATATATACATATATAAATAGACATTTCCAAAAATGGTGCCAAAATGTTCAGGAGGCTATGAAACGTCGAGAAATTTTGGTCCGACCCCTAGGTCCCGCCATCCGACCGACGCCAATAGTGTATGTGCCATATGGCAAATACACTAATTACTTCGCATTTCGGCATGTCGACCCATTCGTACCCGCGTTAAATTTTACCACATCACAATCATTGAGTCGGGAAAAATATTTTCTCTCTCAAAATGAAAAATTTGATTTAATGTTGTCTGAAAATTAAATACTAGATTGAAAAATAGACACAAATATTTTTTGACTCTTGGAATAGGTGCAGTTATACGAGCTTTATAGCTATGCCAAATTTCAAGTTGTAGTTCCTGAGAAATGCGACTGTGACATACAGACAGACAGACAACGAATTTCGTGAAGGAAGAAAGTACCTAGAGAGCTAGTGCAGTATAGTAATATAAAAGCTGAAAAAAGTAAATAAATATCCTGTTTGTATAAAAAAAGAGATGGTCAGCCGACATATTTTTTTGTAGGTACCGATATTGACCGGGCTAGCAAACTAAGCCGAAGCTCAACAATGGAGGGCTTGATATTAAAAACACCAACAATAGAGATGAGACATTTTTGTTGGCCAACATCTTGCATTGGACTGCGACGACGCAAAAAAAGTCTTTCTTGTAAAATGAAATGTGACATAACTCAACCAGTGACTGTGAAGCTATAAAAGAAACTGTCCAACAATCATCATCATTTTCCATACACAAATTACTTTATTTTAACTTTTTAAATTATTTCTTCACGGATTCTCAATACTATAGCACCTGTGTCCTGTATTTCCTTCTAAATAATTATTTTAGCCTAAACTTTGTTTTTGATAAGATAAGAAAATGTAGAATAGATATCAATAAATGATTCACAATAGAAAAGATTAAAGTTTGTTTTTTATTCAAACATTTAAAACATTATATTTTTACCTACAGTTAATTTTTACTTCCCACCTTTACTATGGTAGGGAAGTAATGGATTTAGTCCGAAAAAAATATTTCGAGATTTTAACAGATCTTCACGTTTTGAGACCCTAGCAATCGTTTAAGATCATTTTCTGACTGATGTCTGTATGTATGTGTGTGTGTGTGTGTGTGTGTGTGTATGTGTGTGTATGTGTGTGTATGTGGTCAATTTTTCGCCTTCGATATCGTAAAAACGGAACAACATACGGCCATGCCGATTGTTCTATTGTGTTTATCAGATTTTAACTTAGATCTGATTAGATTTTGAGTCAAATCGGTTCAGTGGATCCTGAGATATTAAAAAAAAACGTTCTCAATGTCACGTATTAACATAGGTAAAAAAAATATAAATGAATTCTAAATGTTATAATATGAAAAAAATGTAAATATTTTTTTTCTCTAAAATGTACAGTTTTCGAGAAAAAAAATATTTTACTAAAAAAAATAAAAATTGTACATAAATCAAGGTAACCATGATTTTTGCTATATTAAGCTAGCCATCAGCAGATCACTAAACAAAAAAGAGGGCCATGGTTTTTTTCAAAGAGTAAAAAAAAAGTGTTTATTTTTTGCAAATATTTACTAGGTGGGAAGTATTGGACTGGTCATCAGTCGAATTTTTGTCACCACAAATTGTAAAAATATTAAAATAAGCACCGTTTTTGATAAGACTGTAACACTGAAATTATAAATTAGCCAGTGGATAGGTAGCCGGTACCGGTGACTGTTTTTGTAGCCGGTAGTTGTCTATTATTGGTGGAAATTCAGTGGGCGAATATGCTCACACCGCAATCACAGAAATAGTCACCGGTACCGGCTACCTAGCCACTGCCTATAAATAAATCAAATGATAATCCTTCTAATTTCCACAACGCATAACAATCAAATATGTGAATGCGTTGTGAATATTAGCAGGATTATCCGTTTGATTTATTTATAATTGCATTGTTGTCCACGGAAACTCAAAACTTGTATTCGATTGCAATTTGCAACACTGAAATTTCTTCACCATATATTTTGTTGAAAAGCAATTTAAAAATTCACCGTTTCATTAGTTTCAACGTTTATTTAATTAAATTATAATTTGTGTTTCGCAAACAGCAGATTTCGACACAAAATGTAATTTAAATAAAAATGTATAATGAGTTAAAAGTAGATGAGATGTAATTTGGATGCTTTGAAATGCTTTCCGATAGTTGAATAAATAGACTACTCGGACCTTAACACGATAAAAATGCAAATCAAATTACCTGCTGCGCTGTGCAATATTTTTATATTAATTTGAAAATATCTACGATACTGATTTCGTTGCACTATTTTAATATAGGTATTGGAAAAAACATTTATTGGGTGAAGGAGACGTAATTAATAGTTAATTTATTTGGCTTGCATAGTAATGTTATTAAACGTGTACCTATGGTAAATTGGTGTATTGTAAATTAATATTATAATCTAATATCTGGATGGCCGAGCTCTCGGATGAGTTCAAAAAAAATAGTACTTAAAGTTCCCATTTCATCAAAATCGTTAGTCGTTTTTAAGAAAAAAAATTACATACCTATAAGTAGATAATATTATTATACGTCAGTATACGTCATACTACATAACGTATGTACCTACATATTTTCAAATAATTACTGATTATTTTAATAAGTTAAAGATTGACTGTCAGAGTAATTTGACATAAATAATGAAAATAGTTTGTTTTTTCCAAAGCCTACTCACCATACGACACTGTTTTATAACGTTAAAAAACTGTTTTTTAAAATGATAAAATCGATAAGAAAACGAATTTTTCCAGGGATGAAATCTAGCTAGATCAATTTTTTGCCCCCCAAAACCCCTTTTCAGTAAATTTCATCCAAATCGTTAGGGCCGTTTTCGAGAAAATATTTATATAGGTACATATATACAAGATTTGCTCGTTTAATAATACAGGGATACATTCTATAGTAATGGAATGTAATAGTAAGTTAACGCACTTATTAAAAAAAAACTTATGTCGCAGTGCCAAACCCTGCCGACAATATAGTGTATTTGTTAATACAAGCATTGAGGCTTTATTATGTGCACTTAAGTATGTTTTTGGACAAAATAAAAATTTAAATCCCTTATTACCATCTTTTTTTTTTCTTAATTGCAATATTATTATCAATTCAACATCTGAACCAAATAAAATACACCCCTCAGTAAGTAAATCCGTATCCGCAAACTAGTGTTTTCATAAAATTTGTAAGTTCTGGTCCTGTCAGACAAATTTTATTTAAATTTTAGCAGCACATTTTAGTCTTTATTAAAGGGTTAAATTTCAATTTCGAAACGATTCCGAAAATTCTTTCGCTATTTTTGGGCCCAAAAACCTTTTTCAACCTTTGAAATATCTAAAAACCACCTTTAAAATGGTTCGATTGGGCCTATTTTAAATATAGACTTCATGCGGTGATGTTTTACAACACGTGTACCAAATTTCGTAAAAATCAATTGACTCTTTCCAAAAATGATTCAGAAGGACTATTTGAAACGTCAAGAAATTTTGATCCAACCCCTAGGTGCCGCCATCCGACCAACGTCAATAGTGCATATTATGTGCCATATGGCAAATACATTAAAAACAATATAATCAAAATATTATCAAAATAATGTCGTTCCCTGTCTTCATGGTTTCCTAGCTTGTAGACCGTGGTCCGGTGGTATTTCTACCTAACGTTTCGTCTACAACTGCGGTAGACATTCTCAAAGGCGATGTGGCAGCGGTCGAAGTGTCCTCCTTGGCGGCTCACAAGTCATCTTGCACACCTGGATATGTCGTTCCCTGTTACATGTTAACAGTTATCGGTCAAAGAGTGGAGATAACCATGAAAACATATCTAATATCCACCCAAATAACCTTCATGGAAAGTTCATTGAGGAGAATACACTGTGTTTTCAGACTAATTATAACTTTGTCAAGGATTAGCCGGCAGATTGTGTGTATCAAATCGAATGATCAACGTGCCATCAGAATATTATGTTTACGTCATCCAGTCTGACGTGTCACGTGGGCTCAGTATTACATATCTTACCGCATCGTATCGATTTACCGAAATACATAGCAATAGATAATTACTGGACTTGTCTCTCGTACAGGGATGGCCAACCTTTTCACATCTACGTGCCATATTTATTAAAAAACTGTTCATTGTAGCCATGGTGTGCCAACAAGCAACCAAAGAAATTTAGTGGATATCAAACGTAGATGAAAAGAATTTTTTCGATAATGCATTGAGCGCCATATAACTTTCGTCCACGTTTCATATCGATCACATATTTGTTATTTGAAATATAGTCGAATTTTTTCGACAACATCTAACATTATTTTTAGTGTTGCCGTCTAGACAAGACAAGCCAAGACTTTCAAAGTCTTGTCTTGTCTTGAAATATCAAGACAAGACTTCACTTAAGTCTTGTCTTGAAACATCAAGACTTCACTAAGTCTAGATTAAAAAACTCTTGTCTTGTCTAATATCAAGACTCTAGATTATTTTCAAGAGTCTAGATTAACCGAGTGGTTTACTTTACCTACTATACTATTAGTTTAACTAGACTCTCGAAAATTGTCTAGAGTTTTGGCAAGAGTTTTGATCTAGGTAAAGCAAGTTTTGTCTTGCCTTGAAAATTTCTAGACAAGACAAGACTTGCACAAGACTTTTGCAAGTCTTGTCTTGAAAATCTAGACAAGACAAGACAAGACAAGAGTCTAGAAAGTCTAGATCTAGACGGCAACACTAATTATTTTTAATTATTTCTATTTTGTACGTCAATCATGAATCAATGCCATGTCGACAATATTCCGTTGCGTGCTACCTATAGCACGCGTACCATTGTTTAGCCATCCCTGATCTATAGTATATTATTATTGTCACACTATGTAAAACAACACAGCTGTTTATTATTTGATATTGACTTTAAATTTTTAATAATGGAAGAGATTGCTACTAGTGTCTATATAGTGTAAATAAATTATTAATGAAAGATGACACGCCTAATATTAGGGTCTTTTTAAACAAGATTTTATCTACTGTTTATAATCAAGAGGTTCCGATGGGTACTCGCCATACGATAAAAAATATGTAGGTATCCAGGTGTGCAAGCTTTCACGGCCGGCATTGTTCCAAGTCTTCATGGTTTCCGGGCTTGTAGGCCGTGGTCCGGTGGTATACGACCGAGTAGAGAACTCACCCCCACCACTACACACTGCGCAGTTGACCAATTACAGAGAGACGGACTACGACCGAACAGAGAACACACTGGTACTAGGCATAAAAGAAGGGAGGACACCAGTCACTGACACACTGACCTGTGAGCCGCCAAGGAGGACACTTCGACCGCTGCCACATCGCCTTTGAGAATGTCTACCGCAGTTGTAGACGAAACGTCAGGTAGAAATACCACCGGACTACGACCTACAAGCCCGGAAACCATGAAGACTTGGAATATGTAGGTATATTGTAAGTAGCTTTAAAATGTAATCTTCCATTTCTGCGCGCTCTTATAGCCAATATTTTCTACAAATTTTAAAAACGTTTCCACGGGGGCTGGACCTTTGACGAGAGCCATTGTTGTCAAACTGATTTAATTGGAAGCAAAATTGCCATTCCAAAAAGGCTGGCGCCTCGGGGCTATAACCCTTGTATTGTTACGGCGGCCCTGTCTCAATCCTATATTATATTATTATGTACATTTATACAAACATGTTATATATGAATTTATATGTGTACGTATAATTACACTGTATAAATGCCATGCAGTGTGTTAATCACACAACATGTACACCAACTAATTAAAACTTCAGTGTTATTTACGATTTCAAAGCGACCGTTCCTTTGACGTCAAAGGAAACGTAATTTTGGCCTTTCCTAATTTTCACAAATGTTCGTCAAATATATTATCCACATATGATTACGGACTAAGTCAACTAGTAAAAACATATACTTACTTGGTTTCCGACAGGGATTTTTATCTATACTAATATAAGAAGAGTTTATAAAAATATGTGAGCACTGTGGTTGGAATAAAAACAAAAATAAAGATAGTTACTTCTTACCACAACAGTTCTATTGATGGATGTACATTTCGAAAGCTATGCTTTCATCTTCAGCAAACACTATACATGTATAGTGTTTGCTGAAGATGAAAGCATAGCAATAAAACGGTTGTGGTAAGAAGTAACTATCTTTATTTTTGTTTTTAAGAAGAATTTGTTTGTGTGTGTGTATGTACGATGTTTGAACGCACTATTCACAGGAACTACCAGTCCGATTTGTTTTTTTTTTTGAAATGAAAACTTCCTTAGGCGCGTTATGGACTCTTTTCGTGGGTAGTTAAAAAAAGAGAACCGTTCGCAATAAATGTGACGCGGCTGACATAGCTATATCATAAAAACGGTACGCAGTACATTTGAATTCATAGCGCAGTTGGTAACGTCTTTGCGTATAACCTTGAATCGCGATTATTTGCATTCTCATTAGCTGTTATTGCTGTAACCTATGTGGCAAATAATCGACTTGAACAATCGAACATTTCGATTGTAAAATCAAGCTCCGAGTCGATTGTGGACTCGATTGTTATTATGAATGATTGCAATAATTGTTTCGATTGCAAAAACATCTCGTATCGCCTATCACTACAATCTACTATTAAGCTGCATTAAGCACCTTTCACTGTCTTGTGTGTTTTTTAAAGACCACCAACAGCTAAGGTTATTTGGGCCTAGCGCCAATTCATATTTTCAATTCATTATTTTTTTTTTTAATAATAAATTGAAAATCCAAATGACACTTTTACTAGCTCTCGGGCTAGAACCCGGGAGCTGGGGACTTGTAATAGCCTTTCACTGTCAATATATTGTATATATGATACAATTAATTTAACAATAATTTTTTAAGAGATTCTTTATAGCGACCGCACATTGCTAGAATTAATTATCCAGTTGTTAGGGCTGTACCTCCTCGTATATATAAACATAGAATATTATTTGTGAGAATCATAAATAAAAAACATTAATAATGAAATAAAAAAAAACATTATACACTAGCGCTCTTTCATTTTCATGTCAACACTAATTACAAGTAATTAATCAAAATGTATGTATTTAAGTACCCATTTGTGTAAATGAGAAAGCAGTTCAAATCAGCCAAAAATCCAGGCGCTCAACTTTTTTTTTCAATTTAATTAGCGCGCCTACTAAAATTGTTACCTGCCTGTCCAACCGCTGGAGGGCTACTCGGTGTAATGGTCAGCATGCTGGCCTTTGGAGCAAGCTGTCGTAGGTTCGAATCTTACCTCTGTTCATGGATGTTTTGTGATATCATTTAATTTTAAGTGATATATGTTATTTAATGTAATTATAAGACGCTAATGAGCAATTGTCGACGCGTTTATAATCTACAATAAATAAATAAAATGTCCAAAGGCTACGTGATACGTTCAACCAATCTCTGTCATACGCTATGCAGAGGTGGGCCGACATTATATAGAAATTTTGTGATTATAGATCACGATTTGCCATTATCAATTGCTGAAAAAAATAAAGGTTACTACTACTGTCACAGGCTATGAACTACGGAATTTAGGTTACAAAAATGAAGCCCGGTTTTGAGATCTTTTAATGCATTTTAAACAAAATAGAGTTTTCTTTTATTTTAAATTCACAAAATTACACGGACCTAGAATAGATTTTTAAAACGCTTTAAATGTAATCAAATTATGAGAAATTGCCTGCGCCATTTTTATAATAACAAAAGAAATTAATAATCAATTTGATTAGAGTCCTAGACCTCAATTAAATTCACTTATACACTGTAAAAAATGGATGTAAAAATACATTGAAAGTTAAGGTAGAATTCGCTCGATTTTCTAAGTGATTTTACATTATTATTTATTTTTACACTTCATAAAAACTTGGACTTTTACTGTGAAGTTAAACAAATTTGTGATTTTTACATAAAGTAAATTAAAATTACATAATTTGTGTAATATTCCAATAAAGTGTGTAAAAATTACAAAATAAAATGTATAGTTACATATATAAAATGGATGAATACAAAACAAATTAATGTAAAATTAGTAACCACGCATGCGCAATGTGTTTCTATGGAATCTACGCGATATGCAGGCGATACCTGTTTGCGACGCCGCATTGTCTCTTTGTGTGCCTATTACCAGATTAATCGCTGGCGACAAATGGACCATCGATAATCTATAATGTAATCGACCTTCTCATTTCTTACAGTGTAGTGAATTATAATATATCGGACGACCTGTCGCCATGATATTTTTAGAAGGATATAAGGAAAAAATGGTGAATGCCACGCCAGGACTTGAACCCGAAACATCCGATTTCGCGTTGGATGATTATTAAATAATAAATTATAAATTTTTGAGTAAAAACTGATCCATTCTTTTGTTTTTCAATTAGTAATTCTACTCCAGTGATTGTATCTACCTAGAAATAAATTATTAAATAATAATACTATGACGTAACTGAATTTTATCTGTTTTCAGTTACATAATATTACGTCAGTGTACACATTAGTTCAACCGCTATGTGAATGGTGAATAGTTGAGCTAACAAAAAGTAACCCAAAGGAATTAGGAGTCAACCCACTAAACCATGAGGAACTAACCAAAAACACTTTAACGTTCTGATAATCTATTGCTCTTGTATACCGCATTATAATGTGCCGTTTTACATCCACGTCGCATATTAATGCTGAGAAATAATTTACCAACATTATTACGTAATAAATTAAAAGAAAATATCTCGCATAAAGTATGATTCACACACACCGAATCTGCACAGTCCTGCACCGGCAGGGAACGGATCGACAAAATATTGAGCAATGCATTGTAAATGGCGCAATCCCCACCTATTATACTGCTGGCTCCCCACAGACACGCAGGTTCGACCCGTCCATATAGGCCAGGGGTCGGCAACCTTTTGAGACGGAAGAGCCAAAAGTTACAATTTACAAAATTTCCCAGTTTTTAAAGAGCCACTAACATTTTTATTTCAATATTATGGTATTTGATTAGGATTATAACTAAACAAACAGAACAGTGTTGCCACATTTAAAAAATGTCAGCTGTCCGTATACTCTCTACTCCACCTATTCTCACTGTTCTCTGTTGAGTGTTTTTATCCTGTTTAAAGTTTTTTTTGCAGTATAATATTTTTTATGAGTTTTGAAAATAAAATAATATAATTATTAATATTTGCGCATGGAACTGGAGAGCCGCATCTTGACATCATAAGAGCCGCAGGTTGCCGACCCCTGATATAGGCGAATAAGGCGACGGCCTAGGGCGCTCAAATTTCCGGGCCGGCAAGCCCAAGGTTGCGGCGAGTCAAGTGCGATGCGACCGAAAAACAACTCCACCCAAATAAGTGTATACACGCCGAATCTGGCCGAACTGTGCCGGCCCGAATATGCGTGTAAAGCATGCATCCCTTATGCCTAAAAATACGTGCAGTATGGAGCTGGGATTCTAGATGGTAGCGTAGATCACAGCAGGGCTTGCTTAAATTAATGCACTGTTATATTTGCGAGCGTACACAACGAAGCAGTGAGTGTAGCAGGTATAAGCGCTGTTACAAGAGCTGGTATAGATACAAGAATGTATCCCACCATTCTTTCAGCGCGCTGACTACTACAATCAACGTGTGACAACTGTCAAATGGCCGTTACAAGTTTCGCAATGAATGTGACTAGTTTAATAAGTGAAATAAGTGAAAGTTTTTATTTAATTTGTTTTGAGTTTTTTTCTTAGACGTATTTAAAAGTGTTAGGTTCCATACGTAAATATTCAAAAAATCGGTTTGGGTAAAATTTTAATGCTTGGTATAAATGATGAAATCCGCCATGTTTAGATCGTTTTCTATTAATAGGGTGGACATGATAGCTCCTACCCAAATTTGTATTTAAAATATAGGTACTACTTTGTAGCGCAGAAGAACACAAATATTCGTCTTCGCTATCTGACATTTCAAACGCGATTTAAGCTTGTATCAATGCTAGTATCAAAGCTTCGTTGTGCAAACCTATAAGCGCTTATAATTTCAGCCACCATCTACCATACATGCTACCATCTAGAGTCCCAGCTGCGTACTGCACGTACCTTTATGCCTTATGGTATATGTGACGCGGCTCGTTCTGTCTATATGATCGGGCCGCTTTATTTTATTTTCTTGCGAAAAGTTTTATTTAAAGGGGCGCCATCAAAATCATTCGCCTAGGGCGCCAAGTTTGCGCGAGCCGGCGCTGCAGATACTTTATGATTATAATATACTTTCACTCAATAAACATCATTATCTCCATTATATTATTATATCTACGAATGGAAAAGCTCTAGAGCTGTTATCTTTTTGTCACACAGAAAAACCAGCAGTAACAATGGTCTTCTACATAATCTATATATTATTGTAGCCACCAACAATGAAACATCGACAAACGGGCAGCGGTCAATCCTCGTTGAGAGTGTAAACTATAAACGGCGCTTAATGTTTCACATATTTATACTCTGTCACTTACATACTGGGTGAAAAAATATAGGAAAACATTGGTGGAATAGTACAACTAGTTGCGTAATGAGACATATTACTGACGAATGGTGACAGTATGTTAACACGAGCGATTTAGCGACTTTTGACAGTCACACTAGTATAAATCTTCTTGAGAGACAAATTAACATATTTTTGCTTTCAAAATTTATTAATTATTTTTAAGAATGTAAGACATACAACATTTTATAACATTGTTGAATTGTAGATATCTAGTTGCCTAATGGTGTATATTACTGACAAGTAAGTGACATTAAACGAGCGATAATAATATCCTTACGCACGAGATATATATAATATTTTTTTATACCCACATGTAAAATAGCTGCTTTTCACTTCATTTTCAGTATTTTCAAAATGTTTTGACAGTTCATTTTGTGTCGCCAACTTCAATGAATGAATTGTGAATTATAGACGCTCGACAACAAAGGTCATTAGCGTCTGTTCGCCAACTTCATTTCTATAGTAGGACGAGAGTAGCTGTCAGTAGGTAATAGCCGGCGGATCAGAGCGAATAAACATAAATCACTATGGAAACGGTTTGCTTTCCCACACTAGTGTGGAAAAGATACGTTCCCGCACATCGGCCTGTCACAAGTCACTTTACATACATACATAGCTACAAGCATGTAAAGCAGCTATTTTATAGTAGGTATGGCAAAAAAAGTCAAGAAGCTATGCTTTTTTTAAAATTACTTGTATAGATACACACAGTACTAATGTTGTCCAACACGTATTCTTTGTGTTGGTGCATATACGTGTACATAGGCCACTGCGCGTGCGCCAGTATATTACTTTCACAGCTGGCCAAGCGCTATACGTATAAAGTATATCTATAGCTATGAGTATAGCTATAGATATACTTTTAACATGAGCATGTCGGTGACGTGACGGTAACGTGACGCGAACTCATAAGTTTTTCCCCTCCCAGAAATCGTCTAACGCGTCTATAGAAGCATAGCTTCAAAAAATCTGTACCCTGTATATAAATGTATTGGTTTTAGTGTAAATGTGGTTACACAGACATTTATACACACGTAAAAAAGTAAATGGAGCGAATGCTGTAAGCACTAACTCACTAAATTAGCGTCTTTTTACTATTGTTGCTCTAACACAGTCTCATTTATTATTTTTACTCTCGCAACGTACGAGTACAATGTACTGTAAGTGATAAATGTCTGTGGTCAGTTTTTGTATTATTTAATATTATATATTTTACCAACTCGCAAAAAATTAATCTCGTAGAGAGCGTTCCATTGAAAAGCAAAATGCTTCTATGAAAAAGAGTGAAAGTACAGAGTTCTGCAAACGTCAATAATAATTATTCTTCCAACTATTGTATAAGTTTCCTCGAGATATGAGAGCATAATAATGATAACAATCCCATAGACGCTAATGATCTCAGCTGTTGAGCGTCTGTAATCTATATAATAATAATAATAATAATATTTATTTATTTGCACTGCCAATAAATGGATACAGAACGTCAATAAAATTCAAAATTACATTAGTTCATAAAGATCATAAGGCAGAGATTTAAGAAAATATATTTTTAATTCTTTTTGGAATTTGATCAAATTTTTTTCTTTTTTAACAGCTTCAGGCAATCTTGCATATATTTTATAACCTATATATGTAGGGCATTTTTCATAAAATGTTGTTCTATGTTTTATGGCAACATTGTTATTGGGTCGCGTATCATAATGTTTCAAATAAAAGTATATAAATCGATATTACAAAATGATTATTTAATATCCTATTTAAAGAACAGAAAACACTACCTATAGTTTAATGTATTTTGGGGGATTATATTGCCATATTTTTGGAAATGTTTCCGGCGATATCGTTTTTTATATCCAATATTTACGAGAGTCTTGCAACTTTCCGGGAATATTCCCAGTGTGGAAATATTTCCCATTGGGAATAAACAACCTGGAATGAATGAATTGTAAATTATAGAGGCTCGACAACCGAGGTCATTAGCGTCTGATGTTAAAACTCGATATCGCTCGTTTTAACATACTGTCACTTACTCGTCCACTATTTTTACACACATTCGATGCTTTTCTGTAGTCTTTATTATTATTTTATTTTTTTTATTTATTTATTACCAGAAAAATTTACATACGTAAACTCTCACAGAGGCACAAGGAGTTGCCTGTATGTGAGACTGAGCTTGAGAGTAGCCGAGCGTGTAGCAATGCTGTTGTTTACATGGCGTTGCTATATGGTTCCTGTATTACAAGTCCCCAGTTCCCGGGTTCTATAGCCTGAGAGCTGGTAAAAGTGTCAATTGGATTTTTAATTTATTATTAAAAAAATATAATGAATTGAAAATATGAATTGGTGCTAGGCCCAAATAACCTTAGCTGTTGGTGGTCTTTAAAACACAATTTTTTTTGTATGTGAGACTGCAGAAAGAACTTACAATCTAAATTATCTGCCACTATATTTACCTATGCGACTTTAGAAAAATATGAATTTTAACCTAGAGCCAGTGTCTGACCCTAAAACTCTTATGCAATAAGCTCATTAAGTTAACGTTTTTAGTGTATTTGCCATAATATGGCACATACACTATTGGCGTCGGTCGGATGGCGGGACCTAGGGGTCGGACCAAAATTTCTCGACGTTTCATAGCCTCCTGAACAATTTGGCACCATTTTTGAAAATGTTTATATATATATGTATGTATATATTTATATATATATATATATTTATATATTTATATATATATATTTATATATATATGTGTGTACACGATAACTCTCGACAGACTTAATCGATTGAAACGAAATTTGGTACACACATTGGAACCCATCACCGCAAGAAGCCTATTTAAAATGGGCCCGATCAGACCATTTTCAGGGTTGTATTTAGGGGTTCCAAAAAGTTTTTGGGCCCAAAAATACCGAAAAAATTGTCAGAATCGTTTCAAAATTGAAATTTAACTCTTTAGTAAAGATTAAAACGTGCTGCTAAAATTTTAATAAAATCGGCCCGACAGGACCGGACTTTCAAATTTTATGAAAACACTAGTTTGTTGATACGGATTTACTTATGGAAGGGTGTATTTAATGTGGTACAGAGGTTGCATTGATAATAATATTGAAATTAAGAAAAAAATATTATTTTAAGGGATGTATTAAGGGGTTAAATTTTTTATTTTGTCCAAAAACAAACTTAAGTTCACGTATTAAAGCCACATGGCCTGTATTAGCAAATACACTATATTGTCGGCAGGGTTTGGCACTGCGACCCGAGTTTTTTTTGTTACTGCTATACATTATGAACTAAAAAGGATGGTTATAATATTATACTTGTTAGCATGTGCAAATGCACCACGTGATGCAATTAGCACACTCAGACAGGCTGGTATTAAGTTATTATGTTCGAATAACTTTTAATTGCATAGAAGGTTCCGTATTCCATTTTCCATAAATCATCATTTTAATATATAAATACGATACGTTCCAAGCAAAGAGAGAATTTTCAAGCTGACGCGTTAATTCCTTGTTGATAACCTCTGGTATGTTTCTCTTTTTAGCGACTAAAACCCATGCTAGACAGAAACTTTGTTATCAAATGCTGTTAATAAAGGGTTTTTCTCTGTTTTACACGATCGTAAAAATATTTTTTTACAATAGGATAATCTGCTTTTTCTAACGGTAAAATGAAAGGAAATCTTACGAATTTTTTTAGGTAGGTAATATTTATTTATTAAAAAATAGTATATTGTGCGACTAGTGGGAGAAAGAGGAAATTCCTCGAGTGTGGATTTTGCCGCACGAGCGTAGCGAGTGCGGTAAACACACGAGTAGAATCTCCTCTTTCGACCAATAGTCGCACACAATATTTTGTTCGTGGCTCTGCTGAGCGTGGGCGAAATAATGAGTGACCTGATTGATTGACGAAACTATCAACACTTGCGTAAACGTTCCCCGTAATGAGCGTGGGCGAAATGCTATTTCGCCCACTCTCTACGTCTACAGTCAGAGAATTCATTATTTCGCCCACTCTCAGTAGAGCCACGAAATTACATATTTCTTGCGGGTGTTGAACAAAATAATTTTTTTAAATAGAACTACATAGAATATTGTACAATGTATAGAAGTGTCGCAAAGAAATTTGAAAAGAAATATAAAATTAAATGATCTAAAAAATAGTTGAAATAGTGTTTTCTGAAATGCAACATACTTACAATAATTAATTTTTACGACAAAATTACATTCCATGGCCTAAATCAAATTCAATAACTTTCAAAAATTGAATTTGAAAAGATATTATTTTTTCGGCACAATGTCTTAAGAGTATTCAATACCGAAAATTTCCCCCTGCACTCTTCATCTTAAATCCTTTTTCCTCGACTAAAAACAGTTATCGCTCTCTCGACGCTATTTTTAGTTTCAGGTGAACGCCAATTTAAGGACTGAGCATCTTTTTTCTTTTAACGAAAATAATAATATCTAGCTAATTTTATTAAGATTCTCGGTTACTTAAAAAAATAATTAGTAGCTTTGTACACTTGTGAATAATATAAATATGTAATTGATTCGAAATATGCTTTATAATTAGATTTCTGATCAAATGTTTGAACCTCGACTTTCTGTTATTAGTATGTAGTCATTCACTAAATTAATTCAATTTGAAAGTTTTAAACAATTTTGGAATAAATGGAATTTGAAGAAAATTATTAAAACTTCAGTCGCATACAGAACATTTTAATTAAAAATTTAAAAAAAAGAGTCCAACTCAATGAATAGCAAAAGATTAAAAAGTCAGCATATAATATTTCGTACAAATCAATATAAAACATTAATATTACACTAAGATGATTGAATAAATTATGATTTTAGAATAAAATGGAATCTTGCGTTTCCTTAGCAATGCAATTATTTGGATTCTGATATAGGAATTTAGCATGTCCAACTTTTATAACAGAAAATTAATTTACTTTTCGAATACGGAATAACAATTATATTTATTAGTTAAATGTTCGCACAATCAAAGTATCGCAGTTTTTAAATAAAAAAAAGGGTGTGGGTCTCGGGGCCCCCGACAGATGTGAAACATCAAAGAAAACGTTATTTAACTCGGTAGTATTCTCTATGTAGTAGTAAATATTTTTTTTACCATAAATATTTTTTTTACCATAAATATTTTTTTTACCATAAAATTTTAATTTATTCATTATCATCGCATGCAACAATTGAAACTGTAGAATTTTCTGTTTCATTTTCTAGCATAGTAACAATTGGCACCCACTGTAAGATGAAGCCAGAGCCTCGCCTCGTGTCATATTTATACGCACTCTCAAAAGCAGCAACTAATTGTTATGCTGACGTAATCCTATATACTGTACTGTAACACCGCGTGTGCTATACTGCACTGTAACACCGCGTGTGCTACAGTGCATGCCTGAGCCAGTGCCGCAGTGGTGGGGAGAACAGCAGCGAAGGAGCGGATCATAAATGTCGTTGCATATTTCCCCTCACGCGGCTGTTCACAGCCCGACATAAGATGTTTCACATCAACAAATGCTTAAGTTAGCATTATTAGTGTTATAAACATCCATCTAATGACGTAAAACTACAATCCAACACTAAAAAAAATTCATTTTCAAACTATGTCACCGTCGGGACTCTAACCTGGATCTTCCACTATCGCGGCTAAATTATTTAATGATCAACTTTTAAAAACTAATTGCCTTCTTCAAGACCTCAAGAAGGTCCTGAAGAAGGCACAACTGCCCACTAGCATTGACATGTTGGCAGGCCCGAACTTAGAGGCCTACGGCGACAGTTTAGGGCCCCTAAGCAAAAAAAAAAAATGGGAAAAAAATGAAAAAAAAATAACTAGAAAATTTTTGGACTTTCTTATAATTTCCATCCGTCCTGACCGGGGCCACCTCAGTGGCTGGGCCCCTAGGCCGGTCCCTTGTTAGCCTAGGCAGAAATCCGGACCTGCATGTTGGCCAAACATACAAACATATTTATAATAATGTCCCCGACTGGACAAAAATATCTCAAAAAACGACCAAACCGATTTGGAATAAAGTTAGACGTAAATAATTGCGCCGACTTTCAATTGAATGCAGGTAGGGAAGGTGGTTGTAAAACGATCAAGGAGAAAAATTATTCATTTGGACGTTGGATAGTTTCGCACTAGACGATTGTTATACTGAATTAATATTCTCGAAGCAATTAAAAGTTTTATAAATGTAGAACATGCCTGCGAGAAATTGATTTAATTCTTTCTTTTGAGTTTCGGCTTGTTCCGTTCTTCCAAACTTTACTCCGATCTTTAAAAGAGTAGACGCGAGGGGGGGGGGACATTTCTGCTTTTTAATTTTTATGCTCAAACATAAAAGGTTAAATTAAGAGCTGCGCCATCTAATTAATTTTGTATTCAATTTAATTTTCAATTGTATAATATATGCTTTTACTCCGCTGTTAAAAGTGTCAGTTTTACATAATATTTTTCGCCATACCCACTATAAAATAGCTGAATTACATGCATGTATGGATGACTTTTGAATGGCCGATGTACGGGAACGTATCTTTCCCACACTAGTGTGGGAAAATAAACAGTTTCCATAGTGATGTATGTTTATTCGCGCTCAGCCGCCCGCTATTACCTTACTGATAGCTATACTTTCGGCCTATGATATAGACGTGAATTTGGCAACACAAATGAACTGACATTTTGAAAATATTGAAAATGAAGTGAAAAGCAGTTATTTTATAATGGGTATGGCAAACAATACCATATACAGTGTGTCCACAGACTCATCCTCAACATGGGGATCTCCGTTGTTATGGGAGATAGAGATTTGGTTAAATGAGACAAAATGTGCAGAATCTCCAGTACTACTACCTTGCGTAGTCAAACTTTCCATATTTTGCTTGGTTCGCGACCGACAGTTGAAAAACGAGATTTACCCATTTTCGTTTTTTGTTTATAACTCGCTTATTAAGTAAGATAGAAAAAAAATATTTTCACTTTCTTAAGGCCGTTTTTTATGAAGATTTCAAATCTCTTTTCATATTTTTATTTACTTTTATAGTTTTAGAGATACTTGTATTAACTTTGTTTTTTTAAATACATGTCAAAGATGGCCATGACACCATTCGAAAGAGATTTTTTTTCTCTTTAATTTGATATGAGGGTTGATGGATTTATTTTAAAAAATAACAGAGTTATACGTAAAACACTGATTTTTAGTAGTGGGCTATGCTAAATTAATTGATAAAACAACAGAAGGCTTAGCAAACAGTTGAAATTCGCGTTGGTTTAGTAAACAGCTGTTTTGTTTTAGCTGTCAAAGTGTAGTTTGTTGCTAATTTGTCAGTTTACTAAGTGATTTATTAAATTTACTTTTGTTATCATGGAACCATTTTGTAACAATGTTACATGTTACATTGTTACATTCTATGTCACAAAAATTCGACCAGAGCTGCAGAAATGTACTTCGATCAGTATCTAGAATGAAGACAACCTCATTCGTCTATTTACAGAAACTTACGAGTAAATTTAATAAACTATGGATCATTTAAAAAGCCGTTTACTAAGTCAACGCCAATAAGTCAAGAAGACAAAACTACTGTTTTACGATCAATTGTTGAAAATCGCTTATTTTTCATTGTTACAAAATGGTTCCATGATAACAAAAGTAAATTTAATAAATCACTTAGTAAACTGACAAATTAGCAACAAACTACACTTTGACAGCTAAAACAAAACAGCTTTTTATACTAAGCCAACGCGAATTTCAACTGTTTGCTAAGCCTTCTGTTGTTTTATCAATTAATTTAGCATAGCCTACTATTAAAAATCAGTGTTTTAAGTATAACTCTGTTATTTTTGAAAATAAATCCATCAACCCTCATATCAAATTAAAGAGAAAAAAATACTCTTTCGAATGGTGTCATGCAGCCATCTTTGACGTGTATTTAAAAAAACAAAGTTAATACAAGTAGCTCTAAAACTATAAAAGTAAATAAAAATAGGAAAAGAGATTTGAAATCTTCATAAAAAACGGCCTTAAGAAAGTAAAAATATTTTTTTCTAACTTACTTAATAAGCGAGTTATAAACAAAAAACGAAAATGGGTAAATCTCGTTTTTCAACTGTCAGTCGCGAACCAAGCAAAATATGGAAAGTTTGACTACGCAGGGTAGTATTACTGGAGATTATGCACATTTTGTCTCATTAAACCAAATCTCTATCTCCCATAACAACGGAGATCCCCATGTTGAGGATGAGTCTGTGGACACACTGTATATCTCGTGCGTAATGATATTATGACTCGTGCAACTATCGTTCGTTTTAACATAATGTCACTTACTTGTCAGTAATACCATTACGCAACTAGATGTACAATCTACTATTTAACAATGTTATACAATGTTGTATAAATGTTTTACACTCTTAAAAATAATTAATAAATTTTCAAAGCAAAAATATTGTTACAAAACTGTTTTCTGAGTTGGCGGAATAAACATTTATTTACAATAATTAAAAATACATAACAATGAACGCAACAACTATATACAATAATTCGTAACAATTAACTATATACAAGGACTATTTACATCACTGTATTTATTTCAGATTTATTTCTGTCAGCCATTTACCCAGTTACTTCAGTACTATTTATTTATATCCACTCCACTATTTATCTCACTGTACTGACTGATTGACTGATTAATATTTATATCCACTTGACGGCACGAGTCACCATTGACTGCCTAAAATTTATATCAGACGCACTTGGTTGCACGAGTCACTAATGACTGCCTAATCTCCGTTGAACTGATTACTTGCGTGAGTCACCGTAAACTGACTGACTCCCGTCGACTCGCTGCTTATATAGAGGCTGCTTGGCTTCAGCACAGCGATTCTAGAACGTCTAGAATCTTCGCGCGGTTACTAGTTGTTCGGTAAGCAGACACCGCTTTTTTGAAACTGTTGCCTGTCGTTCATATACAGGGTGATCCGTAACAATATGTTAATTTGTCTCTCAAAAAGACTTGTACACCTCTAAACATGCACAAATTAAAATTGATTTCCCTGCACACTTCCATTTGCATAATTATTATGTCTGAAGACTATTTCTGCTTATTCTTAGTTATAATTCGAAATAAACAAGAACAGATTTGATCGTAAAATTCACATCTGTTTGCATATTTTGCAAATGAAGTATTTTGAATTAATTTCTCCCCAACTATTAATTTATGCCAACAATATGCTGTTTATTCAAACCATTATAGCATACATAATTTTAGCATATCATTAATCCTAGCATTCATATAGCAAACCTTGGAAATGCGACTTGCACCTGCAGTTTATCACCACGTCCTCTATAAGTACTATATACAGGGTGTGCACTGTGTTATGGCGTACGATATTTCACGAAATCTGTTATTTATCAACTGTATGACTTCGCTTGCGTACATTTGGAATTGTTGCCCAGTTATTTTTGGCGTATAATGATAATTTATATAGAGGACAGTATGGCTCAGTTGGTAGCGTCGCTGCCACTGAATCAGACCGTCGTGGGTTCGAATCCCACCTCTGCTCATGGATGTTTTGTGATGTTATTAAGTTTTTAAGTGATATATTATGATATTTGTTGTATTTAAGACGCTAATGACCTAAGTTGTCGACGCGTCTATAATCCACAATAAATAAAATAAAATAAAAGATAATTTATAGTTTATTGTTATTGTGTTATGATAACCTTCTCAAATATTTTCTCTACAAATTCGCGAACAACGGTTAAATATCGATTAGATAGTTTACAAAATTTTCTTCAACCTGTAATCAAGTTTTTAGTTTTTTCCTTTCCTTTTCTATTCGCATATTCATACATGAGAATAGAAAAGGAAAGAAAAAATGCGGTATTTAAATTATTTTTTAAAAAAAGAAAAATATATATAGAAATAATTTAATATTTAACAAGCCGTGAGGTGGGTCGTTTATTAGGACTAAAGTGCGACCCTTGAGGTCCACACGACAAACTTCCCAGTTTGATAAATATTTAATAATAATAATTAAATTAGATATTACACAGAAAAGTAAACACTTTAATCATTAAAACATAATTATTATTTATTTTTAACAATAATTAAAAAAAAAAAAACGGTTAAACCGATTTTTATAAAATTTATGTCGGATCAAAATGACGTTAACACGCCTCGATTGACACCCTTACGAAGTCGATATAATTTTTTATTCGCGAGATATTGTGTAAAATCTACTTTTTTGGAGTCTATTTGGTTAAGAAAAAAGAACGGCTGAACCGATTTTGAAAAAATTTCTTTCAGAACATATTTTCGTTAATACGCGTCGATTGACACCCTAACGTAGTCGATATCATTTTTCATTCTTGAGATTTCGTCTTAGAAAGAAATGGACACATACGTACACACACACACGAGAGAGAGAGAGAGAGACATCTTTCTAAAAATAGTGTAGTGACCTTGAAACATAAAAATTTGTTATACATTTTGATTTCGATTTTCGGACCCATTACAATAACTTCCAATGGGAAGTTAATAATTATTAATATCCATAATACTGTTTCTTAATTTGCAGGAGACGCTAATGACCTCTGTTGTCGAGCGTCTATAATCTACAATTCAATTTAATTTGCACGAAAACTTTTAATTGAAAATGAAAACATTATTTAGCTTAAAAAGCCTTTAATCAAAGTATGCAAATATGAAAATCTTTATAATTAATGTATGTGCACTAGTTAAGTTAAGTTTCAGTTATGTGCAAACATTTTAAATGAAAAAAAAAAATGGACACAATATAACATATTTTTCGTTGTACCGTACTTAGAACGGCATCAAGTTGGGCTAAAATCGCCCGTAATTACCTATTTTAAATGCCGGTCGATTTAAAACAAAACTCGTTAACACTAACTTTTATCATCGCACTTTTTTTTTTCATTTATACTTGGGAGTCATGTGTGTTTTTAATTAAAAATATATCGTGCACTATTCTTAAACAATTCGTGTAGATTTAAGCAGGCATTTTGATAGCAAATTCGTTCAGTGTAGCCTAGTGGATATCGTACTTGGTATCAGCCTCTAGACTGGACTGTCGTGGGTTCGAATCCCACCTGCGCTCATGGATGTTTTGTGATGTTATTTAGTTTTAAGTTATAGTTGTTGTTTAATGTAATTTAAGACGCTAATGACCTAAGATGTCGACGCGTCTATAATCTACAATAAATAAATAAATCGTTCAGTAGAGAACCGATCCAACGAAATGTGCTTTATAGTATATTTTAGAAGTGTCGACTGTTCCGTACCGTGCCGGCTCGAACTAAGTCGATCAGTGCGCTAACCGTTTCATACGGGGTAAGTTCGGTTTTGTGCTCAGATCGATCCGAGCGCTCTAATGCGATCGAATTTACATTAATTAAACATTATTACAAGCTTTTATTTAAGTTGCAATGTATGTTAGTTTGTGGGTTTGTGTGGTTGTTTGTTTAGGTCAAAACTTGCAAGTCAATTTTGAACGACTTGCACATATCCGATCGATTTGAAATTTTGTACACATAGGTATGTATTCCCGATGACGTAATACATGAATAAATCGTTTTAGAAATAAATTGAACTCCTAAGGGGTTCAAACGGAGATGTAGGGTTTTTTTGACTAATCAACGCCCAGGCCAAATCGCTGAAGCTAGAAACTTGAAATTTGGACAGTTGGTTCCTTTTTTGACGTAAGCATCCACAAAAAAAGGATTTTTCGAAATTCAACCCCTACGGGTATCAAAAGGGGGTAACATTTTGAAAGACTAAAATGAACAAAATAAAATATTAGTAAAAAGCTTTTTAGAGACAAGTTTTTATTTAAATGCACCAGAAAGGAAAAAATAATTTTTAATAATTTAGGTTCATAATTATAAAAGCGTGGGCCGTGATTAATAAACTATCATAGAGTTCACGACCCACGCTTTTATAATTACGAACCTAAATTATTAAAAATTATTTTTTCCTTTTTAGTGCATTTTAAATAAAAGCTTGTCTCTAAAAAGTTTTTTTACTAATATTTATTTTTATATGCTCTGAAAGATCTCTATCCTGCGCTCGGATCAATCGGAGGCCAAAACCGAACTTACCCACATACTAGCTGTCCCATAAGTCATAATAGACTGTTTAGTTACTTAGTATAAAATCAATAAAATCAACCCGCCATCAGTACCCAACAGCGTGAATATAATATTATTTTACGATTAAAAAAAATATTTGACGCCCTTAACAAATTCTTGTTTACTTTAATTTGTCACTCTTTAATTTATTTATTTATTTATTGTAGATTATAGACGCGTCGACATCTAAGATCATTAGCATCTTTCAACTACACTAAATAACAACTAACTTAAAAGTAAATAACATCACAAAACATCCATGAGCGCAGGTGGGATTCGAACCCACGGCAGTCCAGTCTAGAGATTGCGGCACCAAGCATGCTAACCACTAGGTTACACTGCCCCGTGTCACTTTTTAACAGTTCTAATTTTCTAATAATGACTTGGTATGTAAACAGGTAGTAGAATATTTTTTAAATAAAATATTTCACATAACAAATAAATTGCGAGTTTTTTCGCACAATTAATCGTTTTTCAAAATTTTACTGGGTTCCGCTCTATCAGTCGGTGTCAGTCTTTTACTTTGTAGAAATGAGAACTGTTGTATCTAATTCATTGATTTTTTGTCAGTTGATGTTTCTCTGTTACACAGTTTTGACAAAGTTTCAGTACATCTATTGTTTTTGTTTCATTTGTTTTATGTAAAATGAAAATGGACGTATTATCAAGAGCTCTAATCAACCAAAGCATTTTTTTTTGTCGTACGTTCAATTTCACGATTTGAACAAGCCGTGAGGTGGGTCGATTATTAGGACTAAAGTGCGACCCTTGCGGTCCACACGTCGAACTTCCCAGTTTGATAAATATTTTATAACAATAATTAAATTAGATATTACACAGAAGAGTAATCATTTTAATTATTAAAACATAATTATTATTTATTTTTAACAATAATAAAAAAAAAACGGCTGAACCGATTTTTATAAAATTTATGTCGGATCAAAATGACGTTAACACGCCTCGATTTACACCCTTATGAAGTCGATATAATTTTTTATTCGGGAGATATTGTGTAAAATCTACTTTTTTGGAGTCTATTTGGTTAAGAAAAAAGAACGGCTGAACCGATTTTGAAAAAATTACTTTCAGATCATATTTACGTTAATACGCGTCGACTGGCACTCTAACGTATAGTCGATATCATTTTTCATTCTCGAGATTTTGTCTTAGAAAGAAATGGACACATACATACTGCAGGGCCTAGTCGTTTGTACTTGAACTCATACACGCCGTCTATGGTAATTACCATTAGAGAGCAGCAGAGAGAGTAACGATTGTCAAGCGGACACTCAGGCAGTCCGTTGCTAGAGGTTGCCAGTGAGGACGGTGTTTTGTCGCCTGCAATAGGCTGATGACGCCACTGTATCGTTCTAAAGGTACGTGCAGTACACAGCTGGAATTCTAGATGGTAGCATGTATGGTAGATGGTGGCTGAAATTATAAGCGCTTATAGGTTTTCACAACGAAGCTTTGTTACTAGCATTGATACAAGCTTAAGTCGCGTTTGAAATGTCAGATAGCGAATACGAATATTTGTGTTCTTCTTCTACAAAGTGGTATATTTTAAATACAAATTTGGGTAGGAGCTATCATGTCCACCCTATGAATAGAAAACGATCTAAACATTGCGAATTGCATCATTTATACCAAGAATTAAAATTTTACCCAAACCGGTTTTTTGAATATTTACGTATGGACTAGCACCTTTAAATACGTCTTAGAAAAAACTAAAAACAAATTAAATAAAAACTAGCAAAATTTCACTTATTAAACTAGTCACATCCATTGTGAAACTTATTACGGCCATTTGACAGTTGTCACACGTTGATTGTAGTAGTCAGCGCGCTGAAAGAATGATGAGATACATTCTTGTATCTAGCAGCTCTTATAAGAGCGCTTATACCTGCTACACTCACTGCTTCGTTGTGTACGCTCGCATATATAACAATGCATTAATTTAAGCAAGCCCTGCTATGATCTACGCTACCATCTAGAATCCCAGCTCCATACTGCACGTACCTTAAGAGCTCGCTTATGAGTAATCGAGCAATATATACCTGCAGTCCTGTCCTTTAGCTATATGAGAGTCACATCCTGTATTATTGGTACGTTTGAAGCTTTTTAAGATCGTAACAATGTGATAACTTTGGAACATAAAATGTGTGGAAAAATATTACATTTTATAATACAATAGATTGAAAGTCTCGTAAACGTTTCTCATGTTTGCGTTTTTATCTTTAAGTTATTTTTTGAAAATGGGAATTCTTTCACATAAAATACAAATGACAACATTTTATATTTCGTTATAAAAGTGTTCATATTTATCGTTGATATCGAAGAATTCCAAGTTCAAAATTACTGTATTGTTAAATTCTGAAAAACAAATTAACCCAGATTTTAATAACATTTCAGTTTAAAATCTTCATGGTTTCCGGGTTTATAGGCCGTGGTCCGGTGGTATTTCGACCTGACGTTTCGTTTACAACTGCGGTAGACATTCTCAAAGGCGATGTGGCAGCGGTCGAAGTGTCCTCCTTGGCGGCTCACAGGTCAGTGACTGGTGTCCTCCCAGTGTGTTCTCTGTTCGGTCGTAGTCCGTCTCTCCGTAATTGGTCAATTCGGACTACGACCGAACAGAGAACATACTAGTATTAGGCATAAAAAGAAGGGAGGACACCAGTCACTGACCTGTGAGCCGCCAAGGAGGACACTTCGACCGCTGCCACATCGCCTTTGAGAATATCTACTGCAGTTGTAGACGAAACGTCAGGTAGAAATACCACCGGACCACGGCCTACAAGCCAACAAGATTTGGAACAATGCCGGCCGTGAAAGCTTGCACACCTGGATTTCAGTTTAAATTGATGGTCATCATTAAATATTTTTTACTCGATCGAATATAATTTGTGAAGTACCTACTGCTGCAATTTCGAATGATAAAAAACTTTTAAAAAAACCGCGCCTTCAAAAACGGTTCACAAATGCAGGAGAAATCGGTGTACATACGCATCAAATTGAGAACCCCCTCCTTTTTTATGATAACATATTTTAATGAAGATTTTCCACTTGCGACCTCGGAAGAAGTATAACTTCTTATGCAATACTCAAAGGTTGCATCGCAAAACACACACGTCACACACACTAATAATTCACAATTTGTTACGATATTAAAAATTATTTCGGGTTCAAGTCTCGACGGTGGCAATTCATTTTTTCTCATATTATAGCCTTCTAAAAAATATCATGGCGATTAAATCGTCTGATATTGTGTTTTAAAGACCACCAACAGCTAAGGTTATTTGGGCCTAGCACCAATTCATATTTTCAAATCGTTATTTTTTTTTAATAATAAATTAAAAATCCAATTGATACTTTTACCAGCTCTCGGGCTAGAACCCGGGAACTGAGGACTTGTAATAGAGGAACCATAGCAACGCCATGTAAACAACAGCATTGCTACACTCTCGGCTATTCTCAAGCCCTCGCCTGATATTATTATGTCATATTATGCAACGGGAAAGGGATGTCTAATCGTAATCATTGTTATTTTTAAAAATTATTGTTTACATATTACTATGTTCATTGCTGTAGAATAATCAAAAATTAGTAAGTATCTACTTATTTTTTGAGTAGGTAAACAAAACTTTCGGATTTGAAACAAATACAAACATTAAATTGCTTAAACACGTTCCATTTGAATTGAAGTGTGGAAATTGAGAAAACCGTTTATATATGCTGTCTTTTCCAATATCAAAAACAAAATGATGAGATTTTTAGCAATATTCATCGACAAAATTCTGTAACAATATCTTTTTTTAAATAAAAGTTCGTAAATATGAAAAAAATAAAGATTTTATATGAATTGTCACATAAAATCTTTATTTTTTTCATATTTACGAACTTTTATTTAAAAAAAGATATTGTTACAGAATTATTTAAACAATGAAGCAAAATTTATACCAGACAGATATTGTAACTTATAGACGCTCGACAAGATAATAGATTGAATTGAAAAAATAAATAGCAATATTATACAGATCCAATAAATGAATTTATATTAATAATTGCTCAAGATATCTTATTTTAAGTACCATCAGAAAAACAATATTAATTTAGGTACTGAATTCTTTTTTTAACTTTTCAAAAATAATCGTTATTTCTTTTTATTTTCTGTAAATTGTTACCATCTAATAATTTTGAGAAATAACTGATTTTGAAAAGGAACTACTCCATTTAGAATGTCGATAAATAATTCCTTTATTAAGCACAAGCCTCAGAGTCCAATCTAAATTTTTCTTCTCAGATACGTACTGGCCAATCCCAACAAATAACAAATTACACAAGCCTCTCCCTCGGGCCCGTACAAATGTTGAAAAAATGTAGCCAGTCCGTGGGCTTGAGAATAGCCGAGCGTGTAGCAATGCTGTTGATTACATGACGTTGCTATGGTTCCTCTATTACAAGTTCCCGGGTTCTAGCCCGAGAGCTGGTAAAAGTGTCAATTGGATTTTCAATTTATTATTAAAAAAAAAAATAATGAATTGAAAATATGAATTGGTGCTAGCCCCAAATGCCCTTAGCTGTTGGTGGTCTTTAAAACACAATTTAAAAATTTAGCCAGTTCGTGCTTGATTCTTCTTACGATGGCATTTTTGTTTCATTAACCTAAAAAGTTATTTTAAAATAACATGTAAAACGTCCAACAGGCATAACCATAAGAAATCTATTAAAGATATCAAGTAACCTGTCATTAGAGCGGATGAAATAAAAGCCTGAAGTGTATACCCAACAATTTTCTTCCCGGATGTGCGTTTACCGTCTAGGTTTTTATAGCCCCACTACGTTTAATGTGATGTTGCAGCGGGGCCGTTAGAGGTTTTAGGTCGGTCCTAACGTAAATATACTTACTCATTCCCTACCCAACATACCACAGATCATTGGCAGTTCTCTTCTACAGATTAACTACGACAAACTACAGACGGAAATTTAGTTATTTAAATATTCAGTATTTTCAAAAAAATTGTCTGTCTGTCTGTTTGCGCGTAGAAAGTATGACTATTCTTTCGCATACGCATTCTACTTTTAGTAACCATAGTTTCTCCGCGCTCTCTCAACTCCTATAATTTTTACTTCCCACCTCTACTATGGTAGGGAAGTAATGGATTTAGTCCGAAAAAATATTTCGAGATTTTAACAGATCTTCACGTTTTGAGACCCTAGCAATCGTTTAAGATCTTTTTCTGGCTGATGTCTGTATGTGTGTGTGTGTATGTGGTCAATTTTTCGCCTTCGATATCGTAAAAACGGAACAACATGCGGCCATGCCGGTTGTTCTATTGTGTTTATCAACCTTTAACTTAGATCTGATTAGATTTTGAGTCAAATCGGTTCAGTGGATCCTGAAATATTAAAAAAAAACGTTCTCAATGCCACTTATTAACATAGGTAAAAAAATATAAATGAATTCTAGATGTTATAATATGAAAAAAATGTAAATATTTTTTTTCTCTAAAATGTACAGTTTTCGCGAAAAAAAATATTTTACTAAAAAATTAAAAATTGTACGTAAATCAAGGTAACCATGATTTTTGCTATGTTAAGCTAGCCATCAGTAGATCGCCAAACAAAAAAGAGGGCCATGCTTTTTTTCAAAGAATAAAAAAAGAGTGTTTATTTTTTGCAAATATTTACTAGGTGCAGGGAAGTATAGGACTGGTCATCAGTCGAATTTTTTTATTTTAAAGTACTATAACGAAGATGTATACAAAAATTGAGCTAACTGCGAATTTTTTCGCGGATTGGTCGTTTTTATGGCTAAAATAGTTAATATAGTGCTTTGAAAATTCTTGAATGCCACAAAACTAAAGCTGTCTGTCTACAATTTAATTTAATCTGTGATTTCACTAAAAGAAAACGCTGTGGTAGGTGATATTTGTATTCCAACCACATGCAAGCAATGTACGAAATGTCCACCAGATCACATTAAATAGAATTTAGGTGTTAAAACATTTTGTTGATTTTTCATAAGAAACAAGCATTTTCTATCCGTTTACTTATTTAGGTTTTAAAAGCACCTATTATTTTTATTTCTTCGTTAACATTTAAAAATGTTTTATAAATCGTTTTTATAGTATTTTCTAGTATTAAATAAAATATCCTGATCTGTTATGTAAAATTTAATATTTTTTGTTTTATGAAGAGATATAAAATATTGTACCTAAATTATTTAATTAATAATTATAGATAAATTGATTCGCAATTTTTCTATAATTTTGATAAAAAATATTTAAAAGAACGTTATTGAGTTAAATTTAAATCGAAGGTGTAAGATACCATGAATAATTGTCTATTTAAAATTAACAGACAAAATTTGCATCCCACATATTTTTTGTATTATTATCTTTAAGAATAAAATTTAAGATTCATTCGTTGTATAGCTTAAAGATTACTTTAACAGAGATATAAAAAATAGCAAAATTAAATATCTCTCACCAGCTGACATTGGACCATTAGGACAAAAATCTGAAACAAAAAAAAGAATAAATATTTTATTTATACGACTTGGCATTATATAGAATAGTAAGCGTAAATATTTTTTAACAAATAGCCTGGGCTTGAGAATGGCCAAGCATGTAACAGTGCTGTTGTTTATATGCCGTTGCTATGGTTCCTCTATTATAAGTCCCCAGTTCCCGGGTTCTAGCCCGAGAGCCGGTAAAAGTGTCAATTGGATTTTCAATTTATTATTAAAAAAAAAATATAATGAATTGAAAATATGAATTGGTGCTAGGCCCAAATAACCTTAGCTGTTGTTGGTCTTTAAAACACAACAAATAGCCTGCTGAACTAGTTTCATCATCAGTAGTTCAGTTGGCAGGGCCTTCACTTTCTCCCCCTACGTACGTCGTTAGAGAAAAAATTGACTGTGTGCCTCACCGACATAAGCGCACGCTCGAAGTTATACTTCATACATTTTTCATTAGAACACGTTCCGTTGAAGTTTTTGGTATTTTTAATTTTAACAATTTACTTCTTTTTATTTTTGACACACCATGATAATTTATCAAATTTCCCTGCCATTGAAACATAAGTATTCAAAGCCTGCTTATTGCAGTATTTTATAACGTCAAAAAATTTATTTTTAAAATTATAAAGTCTATAAGAAAACGAATTTTACCTGGGATATTGATCAGCCAACGGGAATCAGTCAGTGTAGATTGTACAGTGACAGTGTTGAACACCGAAATAAATCTGATATAAATACAGTGACAGAAATAATTACAAATAAAAATAATCCTTGTATATATAGTTATTTGTTATTTGTTATTTAAGTGGCACGTTTAGTTCAATAATTACCGTTAAAGTTATTTTATTGTTAGAATTGGCTTTTCGTTGGTGCAATTATTGTATATAGTTAATTGTTACGAATTATTGTAAATAAAAATATTTATTCCGCCAACTCAGAAAATACTTTTGTAACAATATGGTGAAAGCTATGCATTTTAAATGTAGAAATTGAATCATAATTTGTATTGCAAAATGTAATATTTTAGTTCTCGGAAAAGCACCCTAAATATCATTATTCTATCCGTAATGTTGTTCAAACAATAGCAGAGGGGAAAATAATTTGACGCGGACTGTAATAAATGGGGCCATTGATATAAATATAATGTCGATCAATATGAACGTTCAATTTTCTGGTTCAGTTCCATTTAACTGTCGGGTAAAACATCAACGATCTATCAACAATGTAAAATAACGTTAAAATTTGGATACACAAAAACAATTTTCTAACGAGTTAGAAGCAAATCGTCGGAAATTTTAATTATTGTGACAATAATAACGACCTGTAAACGTATATAAATACAAATAACAGAAGTAATTAATTTTCATGAATGAACAGCTGTTTTAATAACTGAAGCTTCATTTCCGACAAAAGTTTCACAGAAAGTAATTTCCGTCGCACAAAGATAGCGTCAAATTATTGATGAACCTATTGTTATAATTTAGTATAGAAGTCGGGATCTTTAACAAAACCCTACTTAACAATGGTGTCGTTTCGTTACATTCGTGCTGGGTTGCAGGAAGCATTGTCAGAAAATCTGATTTGACCTTAGACTGTGACCACACGTATTTCTCCATAAAAAAAGCACTGTAGAATTTTAAATCGACCCTGCTCGATAAATAATTGATCGATTGAAACGATTTTATACAAGCTTTTATTTAATTTGCAATTTATGTTAGTTTGTTTGTTTGCGTGTTTGTTCAGGTCAAATCTTGCATGTCAATTTTGAACGACTTCCACGTATCCGATCGATTTGAAATTTTGTACACATATGTATTCCCGATGACAATACATGAATAAATCGTTTTTAGAAATAAATTTAACCCCTAAGGGGTTCAAACGGGGATGTAGTTTTTTTTGACTAATTAACGTCCAGGCCAAATCGCTGAAGCTAGAAACTTGAAATTTGGATAATTGGTTCCTTTTTTGACGTAAGCATCCACTAAGAAAGAATTTTTCGAAATTCAACCCCTACGGGTGTCAAAGGGGGGAGGGGGGTTAAATTTTGAAAGACTAAATGAACAAAATAAATAGTAAAAAAAACTTTTTAGAGACAAGCTTTTATTTAAATGCACTAAAATAATTTTTAATAATTTAGATTCATAATTATAAAAGCGTGGGTAGTGACTAATAAACTATCATAGGGTTCACGACCCACGCTTTTATAATTATGAACCTAAATTATTAAAAATTATTTTTTCCTTTTTAGTGCATTAAAATAAAGCTCGTCTCTAAAAATTTTTTTTTACTAATATTTATTTTTATTTAACATAATTGTTTGTACAATTTCGACTACGAAACAACATTTTTCTACGCAGTTTGATTAAAATTGTATTCACAAACCGATCGGAGATTTGTTCCTCTAAACATGTCTTTGGTTACGCCTATATCAACAGAAAGAAGCTAAACTATATTGTTTTAATATAGTTACAGGATTAATCAAAAAGTTTCTGAAATAAGATTAAACCGTACTTTTAAAATAAGAATAATAAGAAATTGAGTTTCACAAAATTAAAGCTTCCAATCGAATTACTCGAGATCCATAAGTTACTGTTCTATTCAATTCACTATAAATTGCTGACTATTACTTCATCGTAGATTTTTAATTAAACTTACTTCTAATAAACAATTTGTAACTACCAGACAATAACTAACCCGAGCAACAAACAATGTAGACAAGTTTTAGAAACTACAATTTTCATTAAATTAACCAGTTGGATTTATTAAGTTTTTTCGGAATCTACCACCACGACAGTTTTTTGAAGCTGTGTGTATTTTTAAAGACCACCAACAGCTAAGGTTATTTGGGCCTAGCACCAATTCATATTTTCAATTCATTATTATTTTTTTTAATAATAAATTGAAAATCCAATTGACACTTTTTTCAGCTCTCGGGCTAGAATCCGGGAACTGGGGACTTGTAATAGAGGAACCATAGCAACGCAATGTAAACAACAGTATTGCTAAACGCTCGGCCATTCTCAAGCCCTTTTTTGAAGCTATGCTTCTATAAGCGCGTTAGACGATTTCTGGCAGGGGAAAAACTTATGGGTTCGCGTCACGTCACGTCACGTCACCGTCACCGACATGCTCATGTTTAAAGTATATCTATAGCTACACTCATAGCTATAGATATACGCACGCGCAGTGGCCTATGTACACGTATATGCACCACCACATTAAACATTAGTACTTTGTGTATCTATACAAGTAAAGTTGAATTGATTACGTGAAAATCTCAATGTGTGTGTTGTTTAAATTGTGTTTTTAAATAATATAAGTGTTGACGTAAAAAGCATAGTTTCTGTCGGGTGTCCCATGACACCTTTTGATTTTCTTTCTTGTAATAAGTAACTAAGATTAATATAACGTAATTTTTATTATAAAGTTGTGTTATTTAAATAATACAATATAAATACATCGATATATTATTATTAAGATTTAAGATTTTATGTAGCCACGACGTTACCGTTACACCACAGAGACGTCTTATAGCAATGCTATAGGTATAATAGGATATTATAATGAAGAAAAATAATACTGTGAAATCAGTAGATACGGTTTGGAGTACGAACTCATATTTAATGAAAGCGGCACACACGAGCGTATGGCAAAATCTTTTATTAATGTTATTCAAAACCGAAAACGCTCTTGTCACATTAAGACTGGTGTAACGACTAGTTATTACTAACGACTAACTTCATGGTGATTAATTTTCGTGGCGTGGCGTGACGCGATGCGCGCGCATCGTAAAAATTCACTCTCATCATTTTTCCATAACGCGTCAAAAGAAGTATAACTTCAATAAATGTTTGTTTATAAATAAAAATATGAACATCAGTCTCTCATGAAACTGTACCAATGGCAAAAAACTCACACAAATGTTATTAGATTTAAACTAAAATATATAATAAATTATAATATACTAAGTACCTACTACGTATAATAATATGCATATCTCTTCCACCATCACGCACGTCACCTCCACCATCGTTATGGAGTCAGCCCGTATGACGGTGAAAATGACGTGCTTTTCTAGACACAGGATGGTTCACTATTTGCTGAGGTTAATATAACAAAAGAGTCAAATGGTGGAAGTGGCCATTGCAAGATTATCAGGGCTGTACAAATATCCACTAAATAGAAATTCGGCTTGACATATCTCTAAACAACAATAATTATGATAAATAAAAATTTTAGTCAATATTGTTGCATACTATTTTCGTTACCAAAATAACGAAAATTATTTGAGAAGCGCTCGATTTTTGTCTACAAAACAGAGGGTATGTGCTTCGCCCACATAGGCACACGGTCGAAGTTATACTTCACGCATTTACATTTTCGCTTTTTCCCACTCAGCATTTTAAAAATTAATAATTATTATTAATAATAAAATTCACGGATATCATTACATCTATATACATAAGTATTCAAAGCCTGCTTAAAATATTGCTACACTATTTTGAAACGTCAAAAAATTGATTTTTGAAATTATAAAATCTATAAGAAACGAATTTTTTCTGGGATGAGACACCTAGCTAGATCGATTTTTTGCCCCTCCAAAACCAATTTCAAGAAACATCATCCAAAACATTACAGCATTTCATTTTTTTTGAGTTCGTAATTTTTGACTCTAGGTCATTCCAATTCACTACCCTCGCTAAAAAAGTACCTATAACTTAAAAAAAGAAATATTTTTTTTCCATATTTTTCGTATTGTAACAAAACTGTTTTCTTACGTGGGTGGAATAAATTATTTATTTACAATAATTAAAAGAATGTAACAAAAATAGATAACAATAAAATGTAACAATTATATCTCAATTCTAACAGTCAACACTGTTTATATAATAATAACACGAACAGTTATTCTTAAACGAACTGAAGCACTTTAATAGCACTGAACAATTTCAAATCGACACTGTCACACGACTCTAGTCGTCCTCTCCGGTGACTGCTCCTGCTTATATAGAGTTAGTAGCTTGATCCCCCACGCTCGCGCGCTTTCCAGAACATTCTGGTGGTTACCTGTGTCTTCGATATCATGCCACGCCTCACCATTGTTACTTGTTCTCGATGCTTCTATTGTCGCCAGCGGCGTATCATCTGGGGGTTTGGTACAGTATTAAGTGCATTTATTTTTCCACATTCAGATACACATCGATTAGACTAGATTATTACATATTATAGATGCGTGACAACTAAGATCATTAGCGTCTATAACGTTCCACGTCGAATTTTCAGGTTCGTGTCTTTTACAACATTATGATATCGGATTATTGAAACGGAACACCTGTGTTATGCATAATTTACAAAAGTGAAAGAAATTGTAAGACCAAATTCGGTTTAAAATAAAAAGAATTGATAGAGTAAAGTTTCATTGCGTGTAAATGCTGTAATGGAGAATGTAAAAGGAGCCATTAAAAAGAATAATACATGGTAACAAAAGCAATTCGAACCAATCTATATATATAGGTAATGGTAATAACGAATTCCTTCAGGTATACAAGTCGGTCGTCGCTCAGCATTCCACACATTCGTGCAGAACATTACGTAACGCGCGGCTTTTTGTCGAATTCATGCCGATCCAAGCTTACATTCGGTTGATTTACGATTTAAAGCCCCGTCTACAATTGTCGCAACACACAGAACACAAGACCTAAACGCAAAAAAAGGGTGGGGGTCTCGGGACCCACGACAGATGTGAAACATCAAAGAAAACGTTATTGAACTCGGTGGTATTCTCTACGTAGTAGTATATATTTTTTCAAAAGCAGCAACTAACTGTTATGCTGACGTAATCCTATATACTGCACTGTAACACACGCGGTTGCAGCGTTTGAGCACGCCTGAGCCAAAAACGCAACTAAATACACAGCGAAGTATCTATATTACACGTGTATACCCGTGTATTACACGTGTATACATATACTTTTGCTTTACAGTACGTTCGTATGTATACTCTCTCTCTTCCCGTGGCTGAGCGCGCGGAAGCCGAGAGAGAAGTGCCGCAGTGGTGGGGAGAACAGCAGCGAAGGAGTGGACCAAACATTTCGTTGCATATTTCCCCTCACGCGGCTGTTCACTGCCCGACATAAGATGTTTCACATCAAAAAAACGCAAGGTAGAACGGTTAACGTTGCAATTAATACATAAAAGGTGATCTGCCACCCCTTTAATACTGACCAAACGATCTACAAATATTATAATGGCATTATTGGGTCACCGCCAAGCTATACAAACAATTCCAGCCTTGAAGCAATAATAATTGGGACCAGGTGTGCAAGCTTTCACGGCCGGCATTGTTCCAAGTCTTCATTGTTTCCGGGCTTGTAGGCCGTGGTCCGGTGGTATTTCTACCTGACGTTTCGTCTACAACTGCGGTAGACATTCTCTAAGGCGATATGGCAGCGGTCGAAGTGTCCTCCATGGCGGCTCACAGGTCAGTGTGTCAGTGACTGGTGTCCTCCCTTCTTTTATGCTTAGTACCAGTGTGTTCTCAGTTCGGTCGTACTCCGTCTCTCTGTAATTGGTCAACTGCGCTGTGTGTAGTGGTAGGGGTGGTACTAATACTAGGCCGTGGTCCAGTGGTATTTCTACCTGACGTTTCGTCTACAACTGCGGTAGACATTCTCAAAGGCGATGTGGCAGCGGTCGAAGTGTCCTCCTTGGCGGCTCACAGGTCAGTGTGTCAGTGACTGGTGTCCTCCCTTCTTTTATGCCTAGTACCAGCATGTTCTCTGTTCGGTCGTAGTCCGTCTCTCTGTAATTGGTCAACTGCGCAGTGTGTAGTGGTGGGGGTGAGTTCTCTACTCGGTCGTATTCCGTCCTTGAACGATTGGGATCATTTTTTTTGTTACATGTTGGGGGCGGTCTGCATCCCTCCCATACGGCTATCTAGCAAAATCCCTTACTCAGGGCACTTTAATATGCCTCCCTCTTCATAAAAATAAGGCGTTGAATAAATAACACCAAAAAATTGTCACTAGCTCTCGGTCTAAAAACCACAAGTTACCAACAACAACTTTCAAGTGAGTCTTCAGTATTCTTCTAACAAGATGAAAAGGTGCGACACGTCTGGGTGAGAGATGATAATAATTCAACATAAACCTGGCTTATAAAACGAAATCATACACGTGCAAAGTTTTGTTCCACGGTTATATTTTTTTATGTATTGCGTGACGCATGCTTCTATTTTAACACAGGCATTATACCTGAATCAGGCCCGTATTCACCGAGCCTAGTTAGTTATTTATTCCGTTAATTTATTCCCCTGGTAACTAGCGATAATTCAATTCACCAAACGTAGTTAAATTTACTCCAGGTATAAATCGTACGAATAACTATTCTGTCCAATTTCAAGGGTATAAATATTTATTCGCCTAGTAAAATAGGATGGGCACGAGACGCACAAATTACTTTATGACCTGGCGACCTTTTCAGGTAAATATTAATTCCATATCTTTCAGGTAAAGGCTTTTGTAGTAGCATTGCCAAGTTGGGTAGGTTAAATTCCTAAGAATTTTGTATAAAAAAAATTGTGTATTGTGTATATTTTGGAATAAATGTATTTATTTATTTATTTATATTTTCGATCGATGCGCTATCGGTCGGATCTTGGGTAAACGTGCTTTAGAATTAAAATATTTGACAAAATGTCCAAGGTGTATGGTATAAAGTAAATTTGTACCTGAAGTTACTATTCTATCGAATGAATTGTTTGGTGAATTGAAAGTTAATTTTATTCCAAGGAATAAATTTATTATAAGATTAGTAACTTCTATCTTTAAAAATGTTTGGTGAATACGGGCCTCAGTATTTGTAAATTAAATAAAAACGATTTTTCACCTACAGGTTGGAAATATAAAACTTTATTAAATTATAGTCCAGTCGGCAATGACAAACAATTGGCATAAATGAATTTTTTTGACGTGATTAAAGTCTAATGTTTCATACTGGGGTGGCATTTTAGAAATATTTGCTGAAACGGAAACAGGGAAGCGGATGACATATTGAGGGCGGATGTCTAGTGGTTAGCGTGCTTAGTGCCGCAACCTCTGGACTGGACTGCCGTGGGTTCGAATCCCACCTGCGCTCATGGATGTTTTGTGATGTTATTTAGTTGTAAGATAGTTGTTATTTAGTGTAGTTGAAAGACGCTAATGACCTGAGATGTCGACGCGTCTATAATTTACAATAAATAAAATAAAATAAAAAAATAGGTTGACATATTAAGGCGACGCATATAGTAAACCAATGTGGCTGTATGGTAAAGTGCGGGTCTGCCGACAGAAAATATGCCTTCCAAAGCCAACCTGAGAGCTAAGTTTGTTCTTATAAGGATTTATTGTTAGAATTTATTATGTAAATCGTATGTATATATGAGGCTCACTGGTAAAAAAAATTCACAGATTTCGCAATCCTTGCAACCATCGAGGACATTGGAAATGATAACAGCATATATGAAACATAATTAACTGTTTATTATACACACAATATTTATCAATGCACTGTTTAGTTTTGTCAGGAATAACCCTATTATTCTTCTGTTATATACGCGTTCACTTTTGCTTGATTACTTAACTTTTAAATGGATTTTTCTACAGTATTTATTAAAATTTGCTCAAAAATAACACCGCAGATCGTCGCAAATACCTCTCAATTAACTAGACATGATATAAAACACATTTCGAAAAAATTGCACTTGTTCAATTTTGCATGATTGCTCCTCACTTGATCGCGACACCGTTGTCTTTTGGCCTTGAACGAAAACTCGTAACTCTGCCCCCATATACGAACATTTCCAATGTTAATACAAAACAAAAAAAAAATGGTAATCTCCGGAATTTAATGTACGATTCTAAAAGTGACACCGACTATAGAATTAACGTTTGTAAATAAAGGAGGATTCTAGCTACATAAATTGCACGTTAGTAATTTGATGGACTGCTATACACCTCTAAAACTGTTGCATGTTTTCACAAAACAAAAACTTTTTCACAAAGGCTATAAAAAACAGAAAACACGAATAATTCGCAAAGGGGAATAGCACTGCCAACTGCATATACCGGATGTTTATAAAAACAGTATTTATAAAGTACCTACTACTTATATCGATATATATTTTGATTCTTCAAAGTGATTTTAGAGCTTTCCAAAACGATGAAAATGATGAATCCGGAATCGTAATGACAACAGCGGAGTAAATAAATCCTTTCTTTTCAACTAATTTCAATATGTTGTATTTTTTAACAAATTTTGATTCCCATAAAAATGTCCGTTTATATGAAGATCATATATTTTTACTTCCCACCTCTACTATGGTAGAGAAGTAATGGATTTAGTCCGAAAAAAATATTTCGAGATTTTAACAGATCTTCACGTTTTGAGACCCTAGCAATCGTTTAAGATCATTTTCTGACTGATGTCTGTATGTGTGTGTGTGTGTGTGTGTGTGTATGTGGTGAATTTTTCGCCTTCGATATCGTAAAAACAACATACGGCCATGCCGATTGTTCTATTGTGTTTATCAGCCTTTAACTTAGATCTGATTAGATTTTGAGTCAAATCGGTTCAGTGGATCCTGAGATATTAAAAAAAACGTTCTCAATGTCGCGTATTAACATAGGTAAAAAAAATATAAATGAATTCTAGATGTTATAATATGAAAAAAATGTAAATATTTTTTTTCTCTAAAATGTATAGTTTTCGAGAAAAAAAATATTTTACTAAAAAAAGAAAATTGTACGTAAATCAAGGTAACAATGATTTTTGCTATATTACTAGACATCAGTAGATCACCAAACAAAAAAGAGGGCCATGCTTTTTTTCACAGAATAAAAAAAAGTGTTTATTTTTTGCAAATATTTACTAGGTGGGAAGTATAAGACTGGTCATCAGTCGAATTTTTAAAAATAGCATCTACTAATGAATATCGACACACAACTAATACTCATAATACATACTTATCTAAATATTAATAAATTATCTGCTATTTGTTTAGTTTTTTCATTTTAGGCGCAACCACACCATAGTTAAATGTATCAGTATATTTTGCACCTCGCGTAAAGCCAAAATTGTCGAAAAAAACTTTTATTTTATTCGATTTATTTTTGGCTCCAAGGAAAACAAAATTTCAAAAATGTTTTTTACCTATTGTATAAGAACATAATATGTTTCGACTTTCTGGAGACACGCGTTATAATATACACCTGTTTGTACATAACCTACTTTGCGAACATAATAATTTTACTTGATTTATTTAACTTTTCTAACTTAATTTGTATTACAAACACCATTAAATTTCTCTTGTAAAATATTGTAATTTTGTTCGTACGAAAGGAAATTTTCAGTTAAAATGATAATTCTAAAGAAAATCTACTTCTCGCAGTAATATATTTTAAAATAATTAAGAAAATTTCCAGAGCTTCACATTTTTACTGTATAAACATTACCATTTTTGTTTATCTGATGAAAATCCGAACGAAACATTATTTTGTAGATTGTATTTCTAGTGTCGCAATAGCATTTATTACAGACGAGTCGCGTGACAAAATTATAAAAGCTTATAAAAATATTTTAAACCTTATTAAAAACATTTTCCTAATATCGGATACACTATCCGATATTAGGACTACATTTTGGCATGACAGAAAAATGAGACTTTTTATAAATTTGAATTTGTTGTTCCCTTAAAACTTTCCATATTTTTGGACGTTGTTAACAACACTATATTGTGTATTGTATGTCTAAGAAATTTCATTTTATGTAATGAGTTAAAAAAATATGGACACTTTTCAAAAGCTATCCGATATTAGGGCACTTTACTCTATAGTATTATTTTGATAACTGGGGAAAGTTTTGTTATAGTTGTTTTGCTATTTTACATGCCCGTTTTATTTATAATAAATCTTATCAAGTTGTAAATTATACATTTGCGCCAAATTATATACATAAATACAAAATGGCTACAATATAATCCGGCAACAATCTTGATAATTTTAAACATATATTACGTAGCCTTTAACTTTTAACACTTTGTTGTTATCTTGGACAGACTTTAGTATCTACGTTAGAATAGCTGATTTCATTGAGTTTTTAGCTACGCATAAAACGGACTAAATCGAGCGAACCATGTCAAGAGAAACGCGGAGCAGAACCCTTATACAAAATAATTAATTAAAATTTCATCTCAAGAGAGGCTTTTGCCATTTTAAAGCGACGAATTTAATTGAAAATACAGACGAATCACAAACATAAAACATGTTATACATAAATGTTAAATCTACCTTGCGAAGTGTTCAGAATTATTTTTGAAAAACGACAACATAAATCTGTATATTATGAATGAAAATTTTCATTCTCAGGTTCAAAAAAACTTTTTAACAAAAAAAAAACCTCCTTCAAAAAACCACTAAAAAGAGGAAAATAATGAAATTTTGAGGTCTGTGCCAATTTAATAAAATATGAAGTCGGTTAAAAAGTACCTATAGTATACTTAGTGATTAATATTTTCTTTTTAACCAACTTCATATTTTATTAAATTGGCACAGACCTCAAAATTTCATTATTTTCCTCTTTTTAGTGGTTTTTTGAAGGAGGTTTTTTTTTTGTTAAAAAGTTTTTTATTTTTTACATTTTAGTGTCAAAAAGTGACATTTACCTTAAAAGAATCACACGCCGTTACTCACTTTTATTAAACCGACTTTCTTACGCTGTCTGATATGTCAAAAAGTAACATTTACCTTACAGAATCAAACGCCGTTACTCACTTTTATTAAAATCAGCTGAACTACTGAACCGATTTTGATGAAATTTCTATGGGACCAATCTGAAAGTATATTCTCTCAAATAAAATTTTTTTTTTTCAAAATCGGTTTATAAATGTTATAAGTTATGAGGTAACAAACATAAAAAAAAAATACAACCGAATTGAGAACCACCTCCTTTTTTGAAGTCGGTTAAAAAAGAGATAATTTCGTATTGACAGTAAATTATCGAAAACTTTTTGAAATGAAAAATCTCTCTAATTTCACAACAGCCAATAACATTTTTGTGTTTTTGAGACAACTTCAGTACTCTGCATTGTCGACCACACGTATACTGGGTTGCAGAAAGCATTGTCAAAAATTTTGATTCGACAACAACCTTAGATTGTGATCATATAATTACAGTTTTTATACATGCAGGAGCAGTCTAACGTCGTTGTGAAACTCTCTGTCATGTAGAACATTAGATCGTACTCACACAAAAACAAATGATTGATCTGCATAGAGAAAGATCGCTTTTCAAGCTAAATTTTGATCAATAAGTGGAAATTATACAAAGAACTATGTTAAGTACATGTATACACGCAGTTTAAAAAAATATCGTTTCAATCGATCAATTATTTTTCGAGCAGGATCGATTTAAAATTCTACAATGCTTTTTTTATGGAGAAATATGTGCGGTCAAAATCTAAGGCCATTGTTAAATCAGGTTTTCTGGTATTCATTCCAGCACTGGCTTAACCAAGTGGGATTGTGAAATATTAATTTCCCATTGGAAGTTATTGTAATGGGTCCGAAAATCGAAATCAAAATGTAAAACAAATTTTTGTTTCAAGGTCACTACACTATTTTTGAAAAGATGTCAGTGTGTGTGTGTGTACGTACGTATGTGGTCATTTCTTTCTAAGACGAAATTTCGAGAATGACAAAATGATATCGACTACGTTAAGATGCCAATCGACGCGTATTAAAGTAAATATGATCTGAAAGAAATTTTTTCTACATCGGTCCAGCCATTCTTTTTTCTTAACCAAGTAGATTTTACACAATATCTCGCGAATAAAAAATTATATCGACTTCGTAAGGATGTCAATCGAGGCGTGTTAACGTCATTTTGATTCAAAAGAAATTTTAACAAAATCGGCCAAACCGTTTTTTTGTTTAAAGAAAAAGACTGCCAAAAGTGGATTTTACACGAAATCTCGCTAATAAAAAATGATAATAACGACTTTGTTAGGGTGAAAATAGAAGCTGCTTATTGACATCAACAATGACCCGAAAGAAATTTTATCAAAATCGATCAAGCCGTTTTTTTTTTGTTTCAATAAAACGACTGCAAAAAAGTAGATTTTATATGAAATCTCGTCCAAAAAAATGTTATCGACTTCGTTGAGGTGTCTATCAAAGCATGTTAACGTCACTATGATCCGACATAAATTTTATAAAAATCGGTCCAGCCGTTTTTTAATTTATTGTTAAAAATAAATAATAATTATGTTTTAATGATTAAAATGATTACTTTTCTGTGTAATTTCTAATTTAATTATTAATATTCAATATTCATAAACTGGAAAGTTCGTTGTGTGGACCACAAGGGTCGTACTTGCGAGTCCTATTTAAAGGTAACTTTAGTCCTAATAAACGACCCCCCTCACGGCTTGTTTGTTATTTGATTTGATGTAATTAAAAGACACTAATGACCTAAGTTGTCGACGCGTCTAAAATCTACAATAAATAAATACCAAGTGGGATTGTGAAATATTTAATTATTATGTTTATATAGATATTTTTGAAGTGAAAACTTCCTTAGACGCGTTAGGCACTCTTTTCCTGGGTAGTTAAAAAAAGGGAACCGTTCGCAAAAATGTGACGCGGCTGACATAGCTATATCATAAAAACGGTACGCAGTACACTTGCTCATAGCGCAGTTGGTAACGTGTTTGCGTTCCACGCATAGGAACCTGGGTTCGAGACCTGATGGCAACGTAGAATTTTTGACGTTTTTTTTTTAAATTCTACATGATATTTATTTATATATATTGTTTATTTTTGTTATATTCTTTCTTTGACAATAATTATATTTTTTTTGAAACCAAGATGGAATTAATTAAAAATACAATTTTAGTATTTTAGTAATAAATTAATTTTAGTTCATAAATGCGCTATAATAGATTACACCAAAAATTAGAAAATCTGAAATTTTCACTTCTGTCGTGTGGTCATAAGCACACACCAATTTTTTGTGTAGGTAATACTTTATGATAATAATAATAATAGATAGATTGAAGATTTTGCGAATGATTAAAATCGTCAATATTCTGTTGATGTTTTATTGTTTACTGTCGGAGTATGCGCAGACAGTTTAAATTCAAGTAACAAAATCTACGCTATATAACTTAATCCAGGCAACGATAATGAACAAGACAGGTGAACTTTGTACTTGTATGTAAATGTGACTGCAAGTTACTCCCGTCAATACTTAGTTACTTACTAGTTACTCCAACAAGTCTCGCTTCTCGGCTTTACCTGCTTACAAGTTCTGCATCAATAACTATATAGATACAGCTAAACTCATTATTAATCAAACTGACAGTTACGTAACTCCACACAACACGACTAAAGCTAGATAGATATTGTAAATTATAGACGCTAGACAACAATAAAAATAAATCAAAATAAAACACAAACAAAGCATAACTAGATATACAGGGTGTCCCAAAATTGCTGGGACACAGAGCTACCACGTGTAGAAGAGGTCAAAATAAGTCGATTGGACCCAATTTATTTATATACCAAAATGTACCGTTTGCCCGTGAGAAGAGTTCAAAGTTTACATAAAAAAAACACATTTTTGTACGCTGTTCAGAAATGAGTGAAACAAATTGAATGAAATTTGACAAAAGTGCATTTTAGAGGATTACTCTCCTTTTGGTAATCAAAGAAACCCAAAAGAAATTGTAGAAGAGTTAAAACCACCCTCCTGACATTTTTTTCAGAACTTTCTTAGGGGTGGTAATACGGTTCTCAATTTTTTTTTAGCGAGAAGACTGATTAATTATTTTTAATTATTATTTTGTATTCCGCATACTTCCGAAGGAAAAAAAAGTTTTATTAAATAATGCTAACAGATATTCCTAGTACAAGTTTAATAAAGTTGTAATACAAAATTTTATATACAAAATTTTATGTAAACTTTGAACTCTTCTCACGGGTAAACGGTACATTTTGGTATATAAATAAATTGGGTCCAATCGACTTATTTTGACCTCTACTACACGTGGTAGCTCTGTGTCCCAGTAATTTTGGGACACCCTGTATAGCGGGTGTGGCTTAGAAAAGGTAACATAGGTAAAATAGTACAGCGAATTTTAGACAGAATCCGAGAATGTTATGAAACTAATTTAGGCAATCGTTGTGGTATGCATTTCAAAGGTTACAATAAAAATTCAAATATTTGATTTTGTAGGTACAATAAAAGTAAAAAACAGACAAAATGACAACCTTTCAGTACCTATAAACAATTTTCCATTTTAACTGTCTACATATTTACATTAGATCTTGTGGCCTATAGCCTACTACAAAATTGTAAATGTTCTTTATGCTATTTTTCCTATGTTACCTTTTCTAAGCCACACACTGTGTACATTTCTACCAACAAGGAAAAACCGCTTTGTAGTTTTTTTTTTTTTTGATGTGAAACATCATATGTCCGGCTGTGAACAGCCGCGTGAGGGGAAATATGCAACAAAATTTATGGTCCGCTCCTTCGCTGCTGTTCTCCCCACCACTGTGGCTCTCTCTCTGTCGGCTTCCACGCGCTCGGGTACGGGAAGAGAGAGAGAGTATACATACGAACGTACTGTAAAGCAAAAGTATATGTATACACGTTTAGGTATGTAATATAGATACTTCGCTGTGTATTTAGTTGCGTTTCTGGCTCAGGCGTGCTCAAACGCCGCAACCGCGTGTGTTACAGTGTAGTATATAGGATTACGTTAGCATAACAGTTAGTTGCTGCTTTTGAAAAAATATATACTACTACATAGAGAATACCACCGAGTTCAATAACGTTTTCTTTGATGTTTCACATCTGTTGGGGGTCCCGTTTTTTTTTTTTGTAAAACTTTAGACACAACTGACAGACAAACAGATCGATAATGGTACATTGGGGGAACTTGAAAACGTATAAATTCCCCAAAAAATCAAGATGGCAAGATTTACGCCTATATAATATACTTGTTATATGCGAGAGTAAAAATGAAATTCAATTTATACTGTATATAATAATTTATAAACACTTGAGTTGTCAAAGCTAAAAAAAGTGAGATACAAAAAAATGCAAATAAAACACGCACTAGTAAATTCTATTTAAAATTTAAAAAAAATGAGATGTACTGACATATCTGCATGACAATATGCTACATGATATTAAATTTTTAAAGAATTTTTTGTTTAAAAATAATTGTACAGGTGTCAAGAGTGAAAAATGCATACTATAAAATGGTAGACGATAGTGTTTTTCAAGTCAATCTCTTCAATTTTTCAATGTCAAATAATGTTACGTACGGAAGAGAGCATCGACTCGCCAACTTAGAGGATATATTATAATTTTTAATCCACGAGGAAAAAATAGGAGCGTCATAAGTTTAAAGCCTGTGGCTGTTTATATGTGTTTGTGTCTGTGTGTGACATTGTAATTCCCAAACGGATGGACCGATTACGCCCAATTTTTCAGTGCTTTTTGGGCCTCAAATTGTTTTTCAACCCCTGAATACAACCCTTAAATAGTTTATGTGCCGTATACTATATGTACAGGTCAATACACTTATATTTACCTATAAGAGAAGATAATTGAAAAAAAGATTCTGTGAACTTATTTTCTTTTGTAAAATTGAATATTCATAAGTTGTCAATTTTCCTTCTTCTCTCGTAGGCGTATAATATCACAAAAAGAATGTTTTCAAAAAAAATAAATATTTTACCTTTTGTGTGTAGTTTCGATCCCTTGCGTATTTTTTTAACCGACTTCAAAGAAAGGAGGATTCCCAATTCGACCGTATATATTTTTTATGTTTTATGTGGTTATGTTTTATGTATATGTTCGCGGATAACTTCGTCGTTTATGAACCGATTTTAAATTTTTTTTTTTATTTGAAAGGATATACTTTCAGATTGGTCCCATAGAAATTTCATCAAAATCGGTTCAGTAGTTCGGCTGATTTTAATAAAAAAGTAAGTAACGGCGTGTGATTCTTTAAGGTAAATGTTACTTTTTGACACTAAAAAGTTAAAAAAAAACCTTTTAACAAAAAAAAAATCTCCTTCAAAAAGGCACTAAAAAGAGGAAAATAATGAAATTTTGAGGTCTGTGCCAATTAAAATATGAAGTCGGTTAAAAAGTATTGTATAGTGATTAATATCTTCTTTTTAACCAATTTCATATTTTAATTGGCACAGACCTCAAAATTTCATTATTTTCCTCTTTTTAGTGCCTTTTTGAAGGAGATTTTTTTTTTCGTTAAAAAGTTTTTTATTTTTTACTTTTTAGTGTCAAAAAGTAATTTTTTAAGTTTATCCATGAATTTATTTTTATTTATTGTAAATTATAGACGCGTCGACAACTTAGGTCATTAGCGTCTTGATTACAATAAATAACAATTCACTTAAAACTAAATTAAATCACAAAACATCCATGAGCGGAGGCGGGAATCGAACCCACGACAGTCTAATCCAGAGCCCGCGACGCTAGCCACCGGACCATACTGTCCACGTTTATCCATGGAGAGGTTTGGTGTGAAGATACAAAATGTTAAAAATAACCATAAAACATCTGGAGATGAGTACATATAGAAAATGGATGAATACAAAACAAATTAATGTAAAATTAGTAGCCACGCATGCGCAATGTATTTTTATGGAATCTACGCGATGTACAGGCGATACCTGTTTACGACGTCATTGTCTCTTTGTGTGCCTATTACCAGATTAATCGCTGGCTACAAATGGACCATCGATAATCTATGTAATCGGTCTTCTCATTTCTTACAGTGTAGATATACAATCTAGTATAATTATAAACCTACGGTGTTCTGGAACACTAAAAATGACAAAAATCGTCACAACTGTAAATGGCAACGCCGCTTACATAATACATACTGTAACGAATCTAGGCAGGCTGGTTGCAGCCTTGATTCGTTGGCTTAACATGGATCACGCAGCCTTGAGCGCGAAGAAATATTCTGGTTGACAACAATAAGAAAACCCGCCACCATGGATGTAAAATGACCAGGAAAGTTCATATAAGCAAGAGCAAGAATGAAACACGAGAGTCACGTATACATTCTCAACGAGAGCAGACGTGAAAAGTGCAACAGGAAATAAATATACCACCAGCGAGTTAAAAGTTCTTCGAGTGGCTTAGTGCAAATAATCTTCCAGTACCAAGTGACAAACCGTGTGGAAGATATTTGCGAGTGACAGACGAGATCTTCGAGTGATTAAGTGCAGATAATCTTCTGGTGCAAAGTGACAGACAGTGTGGAAGATATCTGCAGGTGGCAAATAAATACTACCACCACAGACATATAGTGGACCCAGTGAACAATATACGTACCACAGACATATGGTGGACACATAGTGGTCAAGCAGTGGTCAAGTAGTGACGAAGTGTTGGTCAAGCAAAACTGACCAACGGTCAAGCAAAACTGACCAACGAAAATAGACAAAAAGCGAACAGTGAATAAAGTGAGGAACAATAACTGTCCAAAGGATGTAAACGGTTGTCACTGTTGTGAAAGAATAGATAAATAAAATATTTACCAAAGTTACCAACGAGTTTTGTTACAATACTATATACTTGGTCTTTTCTAAATTTGTGAAGTGGCTCTAGCGATTTCCAGACTTGCCGAGTCACAAACTAATACGCAATTTGACTGTATTTTCGTATGCATAATATTATAAATTAAACAGACCTGGAAGCTCTATTATAAGCACACGTCTTATCAGCATATCTTCAAGTGTTATGTAATACCTCACTTATATATACATACACCATTCTACACTTACATAACTTAATAATATTTCTGACATGAAACATGACGAGACGCTTTTCAACCGAAATTATTTTTACCAGACGGAGAAAATTGCCGAGTCATGTTAATAAACGGGATAAGCGTTTTTAGAGCGATCAAGATCATTTGTAACCTAAGGGGTGACCCACTATTAGTCTCTATTCATTTCCAAGATAGAGTAATTTGAAAAAATACATTCCAACAGTGTCACTTACCTACAGATTAATACGCCAAAATAAATAGGTAAATACGGTCCAGTACATTTGCAAAATTTGAAATTATCCCGACTGACCAATCACAACTCAAGAAACAAAGGGACGTGAGCTGATCGCGCACACAGGTCACTCTATCTTGAAAATAAATAGACTATGGACTCGCACGCCCACAGTAGGTATGTATGTGACATCTAGGTCATCCCAAATAGATAACTTAGTATATATATCATAAATAACAACGGGATGCGCGGTGTAGGGGTATCGTAGCTGTTTGATATGCAGCGGATCGCTGGTTCGAACCCGAGCAGCACCCTTATTTTAGTTTCTTTTTTGTAACTATTCTCTATATTCCACTTGATATTAATTCTTTTTTCTATTTTGATTATATTTTCTGTATTTATTTTTTATTTTAATTTATCATAGTGTCAAATCTGTGCACTTTTAGTTTTGCAGTGTTTAAACCACGTAAACAAAATTATATACTTTCGGCGATTTCGGGTTAAAAGCGATTAAAAAGTTTCACCGTGGTTTCATAAATCCGCACCCTAGTTTTTTGTAATTATGAAAAAAGTTATTGGCTAAAAAATATTTGTATCTCCGCTATTATAACATACGTTTCTCGTTAAAGGCTTGAGAATGGCCGAGCGTGTAGCAATGCTGTTGTTTACATGGCGTTGCTATGGTTCCTCTATTACAAGTCCCCAGTTCCCGGGTTCTAGCCCGAGAGCTGGTAAAAGTGTCAATTGGATTTTTAATTTATTATTAAAAAAAATAATGAAATGAAAATATGAATTGGTGCTAGGCCCAAATAACCTTAGCTGTTGGTAGTCTTTAAAAACACACACACACGCGTGCGTTTCTCGTTAAGTTAGGGCGCCATTTATGGATTTAAACCTACAAAAGTAACATAATTTACATGTTGATCTAGTGCAGACAGTTTGTGTAGTAGCCGTCGGCGCAGTCATGGGCGCAAAATGTTAACACTATTTTGCATGATTTGAACGTCATTCAATATCAATATCAATTAATATGTTTATGACGTTTGCCAAAAGCAATAACTGAAAATTGAAAATCGTTACAGACACCTACGAATATTATATAAGTACTTGGAGTGTGTATCTGTTTTATTGCACGGTTTTTATCTATACTAATATTATATGAAGTGGCATTTATCACAGCTTGAAGAGTGCCCGCGGTGAGAGATGAAGCCAGGCACGACATCAATAATATGCTAGTGAACGCCTGCTTGCCCGCAGACAGTGCCGTGTACACAAAACTGCACGTTGGGTTTTATGACGTTAGGTACAATTTTGGCAAACTGTTATTCATGACAATAAACAGCCAAAAGCAAGCTAGAAGGCGGACGCAATGCATTCACGTTACTATGACGCGGTGGCTTCATCTTTCGCCGCGCGAGGTCTACAACTCAAAACCAGTCGAGATGTGCGGGACACTAATGACCTCTGTTGTCGAGCGCCTATAGTTTGCAATCCATTCGAGACGTGCGGAGAGCAATTAACAATTGAAAACATAGTAAAATATTTTTACTTAGTGACGATAAGATACACCTTGATTTTTCATAAGCGCTTTGAAACTTTTATTGTAACATCCAGTCACACAACACGACATAAAGAGTAATTAACACTACGGAATACAAGGAACGGAATGATCATAAAGTACCTGACAGGTCGTACTTTAGTGTATAGTTGTGGCTTCACAAGCGACGCGACATGCTGTTTTTATAGATGTATCTGTTCTGAGATAATAACCATAGATAAAAAATAATAAAATTAACTGTTTTCACTGAAAAAAAAATTATAAAAAAATAGAATTTTCTTCAAAAAAAGCCACTAATAAGAGAAAAATAATAAAATTTTAAGATCGGCGCCAATTTAATTACTAGAACTTTTTATATATTTATTATCTACTTTTATTTTATAAAATTGGCGCCGACCTCAAAATTTTATTATTTTCCTCTTTTTAGTAGCTTTTTTTGAAGAAGGTTCTATTTTTTTTATAAAACTTTTATTTTTTACTTTTTAGTAACTGCACGTTATTAACCGACTTTTTTCTTGATATTTGATTACTAAACTAACGAAAAAAGCTACTGAACCGATATAAGTAAAATTTATTTGAGATCACCCTGAAAGTATGACCTATTGATTAGAAAAAGAATCATCGAAATCGGTTTACAAATGCAGGAGATAATATGAGGTAACAAAAATTAATTTGATTAGTAGAAAAAAAGAAACTACTGAACCGATTTATATAAAAATTATATGAAACCATTCCGTAAACATTGTGAACCCAACGGCGCCGAAATTTTTCAAATCGGTCAACCCTTCGGTAAGTTATGGCTGAACGAACATAAAAAAATTGTACGTTTATCGAATTGATAACCTCTGTTTATTTTTAAATCGGTTAAAAATTAAATTAGCTTTTAACAACATCGGTACGTATTAATTACTTAACGTCAACCAATTTCGGACACCACGATTTATATCGGCACATGCCTATTGCCTATAGTGCCTACATATTGATACAACAATATATATGTATAGGGTGGAACGCCATATTTCTGTTAACATAAACGAACATTTCTGTCAAAATGAACTGAGTTATACGATTGTTTCCTCTTTGTACGAACGCAAAATGTCGCGTCATTTCAGTTATACCAATTTCATTTAATGATGAAACTTTCATCGTTTGAAAGCTATTTCATTGCACACACTCACACACATAATATTTTATTATATACAGGATGTCCCAAAAAGAATGGGACATAAAGTAACAGCTAATTCCTTACAAAAAAATATTGCGATAGACCCCAACTTGTCTATTCCGAAAGTTGATATTAAAAGAAATACAGGGTGTCAAAGTTTAATTTTTATTTTTGATTTTCTTAAATAACTTTTAAAATAATTTAGGAATTTTAATGAAATTTGGTATATGGGGATTTTTTGACATGAGAAATTCAAATCTGACCTTGGTATGGCTCTTACTTGTAGGGGGCGCCACTTACACACCTTTTCACTCATTCAAATAGTCATAACTTTTTTGTACGCACTCGTACTATTTTTTTGAATCAAAGAATTGATTTTTCCGTCATTTTTACGTAAAAAAGGTATACTTTGTAAAAGTGACTAGGAGTAACCCTTTTGAAAACGAACATAGGTGGCTTTGAAAAGGCCGGCGCGGCGTTATCATGGTAATTTTGACAGTTTTATTTAAAAATTTAATGTTTCTTATTAAAATGCCGCGTCATAATGATAAAAATAAAAATTAAACTTTGACACCCTGTATCTCTTTTAATATCAACTTTCGGAATAGACATGTTGGGGTCTATCGCAATATTTTTTTGTAAGGAATCAGTTGTTACTTTATGTCCCATTCTTTTTGGAACACCCTGTATTTAATGAGTATCAACACTCTACAGATTGTCCCAGGACAATCTACCATATTTTGGGTGTATTTGTTGGTGCAGTTCTGAACTGGTTCTGACTGTTAAATCAAATTGTTAAATTGTGTTTTAAAGACCACCAACAGCTAAGGTTATTTGAGCCCAGCACCAGTTCATATTTTCAATTCATTATTTTTTTTTAATAATAAATTGAAAATCCAATTGACAATTTGTGCCTACCACAAGTGCTGCCTCTAGTGGATAATTAAAAGAACTACTCTCAGGAAAATGGCTCATTGCGACAGATAATCATTAATTATAGAATAAAAAGATTTTTGAATTCAAAAAGATTTGACATATCGTTTGGAACATTTATACCATTACTGTTTTATAAAGAGCTGATATTTAAATGCTTACCAAATATAACTGCTGATAATATGTTAATCACAATAATATTCTTTAAAATAATATGTGTTTCCACGCCGAAAGCATAAACTGCCGCATAGCTACTGAAAATTGCCAAATTAATGACCGTTACTCTACTGTTTCAATCTAATTTGAAAATCGTCAAGTTTCGCTGCGACAGCCAGTATAAATATTGTGGTCAAATTCGCGGAACCTGTTTACTCTTACGACCTGTATATAGCTCTTTTTAATAACCCCATATTGCTATGAAAATCTTTGTAATAAAAGTATCTCAAAAATACGTAAATATTTAAATTTTAGATAAAAGTAGCAACAGCGCTAAGTTAACATCAGCATTAGATATAGGTATATAATATATTTGTGTTTTTATGAGATATGCTAGGTCATGAACACGCGTAACATCGAGATTTGTGTATGTTTATCTACATATGTCAGTATAAAAATGTTTGCGTTAATTTTGTGTAAATATTAACTAAAAATGTAATCATTTGAAATATGATGCATCAAACGCGTTCGGCGACACAGAAGAGCTGACATATCTCTGTTCACTTATGTAATATTATGTGCGCAGAATTATACGGTCGATCCAGAAATTTTTATTAGAGCAAAATTACACGGGCGGATTTTCCGCGCCGTTTTTAACGATGCGGATTGCAATCAAAACCGAGTCCCTCCAGGGGGGGACATTGGAATGTGGTTGCTATCGCAAATTGCATTCCAATGTTCTTTGGGAATTAGCACTTCCAAGGACCCTAACTCGTACCAGTCGGTTTGTGTATGCCGGCTGGCGGATTCTAATACACAAATGGATTATTTGTTGTGCTGACGCTAATGACCTGAGTTGTCAACGCGTCTATAATCTACAATTAAATAATTAAATTCGAAACCGTGCCTACAAACGAGTGAAGCTAGACGAACGGAATATACGTTGCGTTTTTTTAAATTCCGTCGGCGTGATGTGAGTTGAACGCTCTGATTGCGTTGAAATCGTCATTGTCATAAAACGCTAGAAACGAAAAACATTGTTTAGTGCGGGGCGAACTAGACGAGGCGATGGATCACCGACGGATGCAATACAGCCCGGGTAAAATGTTCGACACGGAAAAATTTATATAGTCTGTCTCTGAATATTGGAACGTCCTTTTTTTCCTTCCATACAAACAGGAACGCTTTTAAAGAATTTTTTTTAACATCCCTTATCGTTGAGGGGGGTGAAAACACCAACCCTCTTCTCATTTTTTTTTACTGAAACGAAGCGTTATAGGGCATACCTCCTAGGAACTTTTTTATTGTTTTAAAGTGCTTATAACCCAGATTATAAAATTTGCAGAATAAATAGAAACAGATTTAATTAATGAATAATAATAAATATAGAAAAAGGACGTGGCTAATTACGCAAATAAGCGTAGAAGCCAATTATATATATAAAAAAAAAAACCCAGATTTTAATTTTGACCAGTTATTCCTGAGACACATAATGAATGCGCTGTTAAATTTAACTTAAATTCAATCTTTGCTTTGGTAATTTTATAATTAGTTGTTTCTTAAATTTGTTTTTCGAAATACCCCGTGTCCTGTCTCAAAGGTGAACATAGGGATTTAACATGGTGTTGTTCATTTTTGCTGATTCTTGTTCGCCAATGCAACGTACAAGAAAGGTATTGGTACCAATCGAAAGATAAAATTATTGCGCATCAAATGCTTCTAAAAATAAGACCAAAAATGAAATCCCTATATTATTAAACGAGTAAATCTTGTATATATGTTTCTATGTATCTATATAAATATTTTCTCGAAAACGGCTCTAACGATTTTGATCAAATTTACCGAAAATGGGTTTCGGGGGGCAAAAAATCGATTTAGCTAGGTCTCATCCCTGGAAAAATTCGTTTTCTTATCGATTTTATAATTTTAAAAAACAGTTTTTTTAACGTCATAAAACAGTGTCGTATTGTGAGTAGGCTTTGGAAAAAACAAACTATTTTCATTATTTATGTCAAATCTGACAGTCAATCTTTAACTTATTAAAATAATCAGTAATTATTTGAAAAGTAAAAAAATAGCAACAATAAAATCTAAACATAATTATGTAAGTAGTTTTAGATAAAATTTAAATAAATAGGTATGTTATTTTTATATTACCTATATAAAATATGTATAGGTAAGTACGTTAAATGTAGTATGACGTATAATCTTACCTAGACCTTTTTTTCTCAAAAACGACTAACGATTCTGATAAAATTTACAGAATGGGGATTTTTCGGGGCGAGAAATCGATCTAGGTAGGAATTTTGGTTCCAGAGGGGAGCAATTAAAAAAAAGGTGTTTTTTATTTATTATAACTCGCTCAATTAAAGTCAGATTGATTCGAAGTCCATTTTTACATAGATTTTATATAATATATCACAAGTGTTAAAATTGTAATTGAACACTAATATAAGACGTGTGTTGCACAATATGTAAATAATAACAAAACGGCGGCCCGAAGGGCCGCACTTCTGGCGCCGCGGGTCTGTGTAAAAACACATCGATTTTTAAAAACTATGGTGAAGATACATGCAAAAAAAGTTTTGCGCAGGTTATAGTCTGACGTTTGTTATTAAAAGAATCGATTTTTGTGAGTTTTTTAGTAGGTACCTATGCAAAAAAAATATTTGAAATTTACTGGCATGACATCACAGAGAAAAAGTACTTCGATAAAGTTGATATTTGGTATCAATGCTTAAAATTGGATTGTTAAAATGGCAACGGGCGAGCAAAATTTCATCTGATTCGAACATTTTTACAAGATATTCAATCTATGAAAATCGGTTTTTGCGAGTTCTTCAGTCATCAAAACAATAACGGCGGTAGATTTGCAAATGGCGACCTAAATAATATTTACAGGAAAAAATGCTTGATTCAAGTTGATACTTAGTTTTTACGATTAAAAATACACATAGGTAGTTAAAATATTTAACAGAAACAATTATTTTAAATTATGTTTCAGAAATAAATTCGTTTCGGAATAATATTCTGAGAAAATAATATCTCACAGCATACAAGTACTATTTTTATTGAACTCATCCGAGCAAAGCTCGGCACCCAGATATTTTTTACTTTAAAATACCAATTTAAAATTTGCCGATTTTGCAGTAATGATTTCAATTTAAGTAGGCGAAAAACAAAACGTTAGAAACACTTTTTATAACAGACTGGGATATTGTTTATAGTTGAAAATGGGGGGTTATTTGAATATTTATTATAATTTTATTTTCTTTATTAAGTATTACTTTTCGTTGTTTAATAATAAAAAACCAATTAAATTCTTCATTACTAAGATAGGTACCTGTTTGTTTTCTTATCCCTACATTATTAAACGAGCAAATCTTGTATATATGTACCTATGTACCTATATAAATATTTTCTCGAAAACGGCCCTAACGATTTGGATGAAATTTACTAAAAAGGGGTTTTGGGGGGCAAAAAATCGATCTAGCTAGGTCTCATCCCTGGAAAAATTCGTTTTCTTATCGATTTTATCATTTTAAAAAACAGTTTTTTAACGTTATAAAACAGTGTCGAATGGTGAGTAGGCTTTGGAAAAAACAAACTACTTTCATTATTTATGTCAAAATACTCTGACAGTGAATCGTTTCGATATAATATTTTGAGAAAATAATACAAAATCAATATCTCACAGTAAGTACCTACTATTTTTTTTGAACTCACCCGAGCAAAGCTCGGTCATCCAGATATTTATAGTTTATACGAGTAGAAGTAAAAGCCAAAATACTTAAAAATGGCACACAACGTTAATTCCCTATGTGTGACTTTGAAACCGGACACCCGGTATAATGACTGTGCACTTAAAATTAATTTAATTCCAGTAGGTATACGTAAATTTGAAAAATAATAGGTAAATTATCTGTGTCGTTTAATGTCTAGTTAATGGTTAGCTTGTAAGATATGCCGCCCCTTGTTTTTCATAAACCTTTAAAGCTAATATTTTTTGACCTTCTGTGTAATATATCATATTGTACCCACGTATAGGTACCTAAATACAATGGAACATTGACTGCGAATGGCAAATTATACGTAGAAATGTTACGCCCTATATTATGTTTATTTACAAAAATGTAAAAAAAATGCCTATGGGCTTCACGATAGCCGAGAGGAATGACGTGGTCACGGTTCGTTTTTGCGAGCTCTCAATTCTCAGATTCTGTTCTATATTATGATTTGTACATTTGAAATATTTAATGCACTACGCCCATGCATGCGCGATTAAGTTTAAGCAATTTTTTTCATCACGTTTCCGGGAGATCAAAGTTATACTTCAAATGAACTGGAAAGATTGATTTGAAAGTAAACATACATTTTATAAAGCGAAATGGACATTAATATTAAAAAAATATATAGGAAATCGTTTTTGATTCGAACATTGCATAATATTTTCACCTCAAGCTAATTTCAAATTTTGGCATAAATGTTTAAATTAGTATGTACAAAAATACAAAATACCGCACGTAAATACCAAAAAACAAATTGGTAATACAAAATGTTAAAAATAACCACAAAACACCAAACCGTATAACAATTCTTGACGTACGTTTCGCCAACCAAGTTGGCATCATCAGGTGATGATACGTTTCGCTGGCATCATCAGGTGTTGATAAATCATCTCCTGATGATTCCAACTTGGTGGCGAAACGTGCGTCTAGTAATTTTAACAGGTTTGGTGTTTTGTGGTTATTTTTAACATTTTTTATCCTCACACCAAAGGTTACATCACTCGTCGTAAATTAATAATAATTTGTATTATTTTGAAAAACTATTATTCTGACCGCATCTGAAATTAACATTTATCTAAAGAAATAATTAATTAATTAATATTTTTTTCTTTTCAAAATAACTTTAAAAATAGCTTACATACCTACATGTATATTATGTACTATTATGAAAAATATTTAATTATTGTGGAAGCTATTATATAATATAAATAATTAAATAAAATAAATAAGACAATAAGTAATTGCGTTTTGTGAAAGTTTGAGATTTACCTGTTGCTTGCCTCTTAATTGAAAAATGTCACTCATTTATAAAAAATAAAAGAATTTACTGTTTGTAAAATTTTATTTCGATTTGTGAAGTCTTTAAAACGTTTATGAGTAGTCTATCAGCAAATTATTATCAAAAGCACAGTATTTTATCACTTAGAAAATAATTCATAAATATTAAAAAAATAAAA
>CM077517.1:64951191-65135846 GCA_039654895.1 Mongoloraphidia duomilia
TTATAACTTGTTAAATAGATATCACTTAATACAGCTTTATATAACACAATTAAAATAAAAAGCGGTAACATTAGTTCATAAGCAAATTTTGTTCAAATATTTCCAAAATAAAATTCAATCACTGAATAGAACAAGGACAGCGGCGTAACTTCAACATTTTGGCCCGAGGGCAAGAATACTTGAAGAACCCTTTTTTGGTCAATAAAAAATAAAATATTGATAGGTAGCAGGTAGGGTTGCCATATGGAGCTTAACCCGGAGATTTTATTATTATTATTATTGTAGATTATAGACGCATCGACAACTCAGGTCATTAGCGTCTTCAACACAACAAATTAATAATCCATTTGTGTATTAGAATCTGCCAGCCGGCATACACAAACCGACTGGTACGAGCTCGGGCTCCTGGGAACGCCAATTCCCAAAGAACATTGGAATGCAATTGCGAGAACAACTAGATTCCAATGTTTCCACTGGGGGACGGATATTTTAAGAGCAGTAGCAAAGCGTGGATATTTTCTTTGAAGTTTGAAGGGTATGGAATACGTCCTAATCAGGACAATTTTTTGAAAAATTTGCCTCTAAAACGTAAATTTCATCACATTCGATGTAATATTTTTCGCCCCCGAAATTAATTTATAGAATGCGATTTCATAACAGTTACAAAAAGTAATATAGTACTACAGAATTTTCAGGGTTGAGACCCCTGAAACATTCTGTAATAGTATTGTAACAAAACTGTTTTCTTACGTGGGTAGAATAAATTATTTATTTCAATAATTAAAAATGTACCTAAACAACAATATACAATAATTCGTAACAATGAAAAGTCAATTTCAACAGTCAATACTGTTTATATAATAATAACACGAACAGTATTTCTCAAACAAAGTGAAAACACTTCAATAGCACTGTATTTATTTCAACTGTCACTCGTTGTTCGTTGTTCTTTTCCGGTGACTGTTCTTGCTTATATAGTGGTAGCAGCTTGACCCCCACCACGCTCGCGCACTTTCCAGATCATTCTGGTGATTACCTGTGTCTTCGATATAATGCCACGCATACACATTGTTATTTGTTCTCGATGCTTCGATTGTCGCCAGTGGCGTATCATCTGGGTTTTTGCTATACATTGTTATTTGTTCTCGATGCTTCTATTGTCGCCAGCGGCGTATCATCTAGGGTTTTGCTACAGTATATTACTCTTTGTAACTGTTATGAAATCGCATTCTATAAATTAATTTCGGGGGCTAATGGTCTAAGTTGTCGACGCGTCTATAATCTACAATAAATAAAATAAATTTTGTAAATCGCATTATTATTACTTCTGGGCCCCGGGAAAATTGTCCACTCTGCCTCCCCCCCGGTAGTTACGCCAATGAACTAGGAAAACCATTGATCCTCTGTCAAGTATCGATACGTTTGCGTTGCAGTTCACGATTTCCTTTTCTCAAAAGTGGGTGGTTGCTGATGAGGCGTCAAGCATGTAGGTCAACTTCGCGTAATCAGTTGTTGTGAATGGATTCAGGATAAAGTCTTGCATAGTCTGTGTATTGTCAGAGCTTCAATGCGAACTCAGATGCAGCGACTGCTGGTCTCTGTAAATAGAGATATAATAGTCGTTAGTTGCTGTCCCACATCCTGGATGACGTTAAGAAGGACTTCCAGGTTTCATGTATAAACGACGTCACAGCCAACTCTGTGCTGACATTTGAAGCGTCGACAATTATATTGTTATATGTCGGAGTGCTATAATAAAATTCGTTTTTTAATTAACAAGCTATAGGGATTTACCAAATTTATCACCTTTTATTATTTTTAATGCTGATAAAAAAAATTACTGAAGAATATTTTGTTACAATTTAATATAATTAAACAATTCAACGTAACTTATCTTTCAATTCAATGACTAATCTCTACATATTATAAATTCGAAATTTCCACACTTTGTACAATACAAGCACTATTTACTGAGTATCGATTGATGTGTTTATATAGCAACGCGCCTACAAAGTCCACATCATGCGAGAGTCATGTTTTTAATGGTTTATACAGAAGTTAATAAGTTAATAAAAATAAACTAAATTGTAACTTAGTCTGTAATTGTAAAGTTTTAAGGACTCGAAGCGCGAATTTTCCGTTTTCATAATTTTTACTTCCCACCTCTACTATGGTAGAGAAATAATGGATTTAGTCCGAAAAAAATATTTCGAGATTTTAACAGATCTTCACGTTTTGAGACCCTAGCAATCGTTTAAGATCATTTTCTGACTGATGTCTGTATGTGTGTATATGTGCGTGTGTGTGTATGTGGTCAATTTTTCGCCTTCGATATCGTAAAAACGGAACAACATACGACCATACCGATTGTTCTATTGTATTTATCAGCCTTTAACTTAGATCTGATTAGATTTTGAGTCAAATCGGTTCAGTGGATCCTGAGATATTAAAAAAAACGTTCTCAATGTCACGTATTATATAAAAATATAAATGAATTCTAGATGTTATAGCTCATATGAAAAAAATGTAAATATTTTTTTTCTCTAAAATGTATAGTTTTCGAGAAAAAAATATTTTACTAAAAAAAGAAAATTGTACGTAAATTAAGGTAACCATGATTTTTGCTATATTACTAGCCATCAGTAGATCACCAAACAAAAAAGAAGAGCATGCTTTTTTTTAAAGAATAAAAAAAGAGTGTTTATTTTTTGCAAATATTTACTAGGTGGGAAGTATTATAGGACTGGTCATCAGTCGAATTTTTTTTCCTGTTTTTCAAATCTATACTTACTAATATCTCTACATCCGTGTCTGTCTGTACCACCGCTAACTTCTCCTAAACCACACAACGGATTTTGATGCGGTTTTCACCATCAGTTAGATAATTTTTCACGGAAGGTTTATATATATAACGAGCGAGCGTAGCGAGTGAGTAATGTAATTATAATATTCTAGCCAACGAGCGAAGCGAGTGTTAGTATATTGCACCCGGGCTTTCTTAGCACCCGGGCGAAGCCGGACAGGGCTGCTAGTAATATATATAAGTACTATAATATAATAATGCTTTGTAAATCATCAATATAATACCTATACCTATAATAATACCATTGTAAATTTTGTTGTGTGTAGTGATAATGGCCGATTCACTTTGTTTTGTTTTTTTTTAAATATATATATATAATTTTCCAAAAAATGTTTTTGTTTTAGTTCATGCTTTTTCTTATGAATTTTTAAATAAATAGGACGTAATGTCTTAATATTGATAAAATGGATCTTTGATCTCGACTGATTATTCACCATATTAGTTATGTAGGCGTACAATATAGTTATGAGCATAGCGTCGCTGCTTTTCGATGAGAACTGTCCTGGTCGATCGCTTCGATTAAACGTGACATTCGCGACATGTGCGTAATCGAACGAAAAAAACGAGGCTAAAAAAGTGTTGTCGAAAGTTCAGAAAGCTGATTTTCGATCCAAACGAGACTTCAGTCTTTCTTGGGTCAATAACCCCACAATTTTCAGTCTTCAGACATTTTATACACATAAGCAGTGATAGTATAATTATAAGTAGTTGACTATAAATCACACACTGTATAAGTTTAGTATGTTAGTTAGCCATCGGTATTCGCTACCTACTTTGATATAATCATATTATAAGCGCTCTGAACAAGCTGGTCACGCAATATGTATTAAATACTTTGCTAAGTGTGGGTGAACGACATGTTATATAGATATAATATGTATAAGTAAGGAATATTTAGATTCGATAATGCAAATAATATGCAGACAGAATAAATATTGTAACAAAACTGTTTTCTACGTGGGCGGAATAACTATTTATTTACAATAATTAAAAATGTAACAACAATTCAAATACAATAACTGTATGTCAATGCTAACAATCAAAGGATAATAATAACGAACAGTAATTTTTAAACAAAGTGAAGCACTTTAATAACACTGAACAATTTATATGCTGTATTTATGTTCAAATCGACACTGTCTCACGACTGGCTGACTACGGTGAATGCCCCTGCTTATATAGAGTTACGTGGCTTTAGCACAGCGCTTCTAGCGTTTTCGAGAACATTTCGGCAGGTACGCGTATCTTCGACGCCATTCCACGCCGCGCCACTGTGACTTATTCTCGATGCTTCTGTTGTCGCCAGAGGCGTAACATCTTGGGGTTTTCTGCCTATTGTGGCCAGCGGCGTAACATCTTGGGGTTTGCTACAATATGTTAGGTACCTTTATCAAGAACCAAAACTGCCTGAACACTTAACTGTCCTCGTTTGTTTAACGATCATGTCCAATGTTCTTCTGCGTCATTCAATCTTAGGACGGACATTGTAAAAACCGCCATATTAAAATTGTTAAATTGTGTTTTAAAGACCACCAACAGCTAAGGTTATTTGGGCCTAGCACTCTTTCATATTTTCTATTCATTATTTTTTTTTAATAATAAATTGAAAATCCAATTGACACTTTTACCAGCTCTCGGGCTAGAATCCGGGAACTGGGGACTTGTAATAGAGGAACCATAGCAACGCCATGTAAACAACTATAAGCCCACAGTTCCCAGGTTCTAACCCGAGAGCTTGTAAAAGTGTCAATTGGGTTTTCAATTTATGTTTAAAAAATAATTAATTGAAAATATCAACTGGTGCTAGGCCCGAATATCCTTAGCTGTTGGTGGCCTTAGAAAAAAATATTTAGCTATTCAAACTGCTGCAAAAAGTGTGAAGTGGAATTTTTATGCAACAGAGTAGACCCAGCAACTCTAGAGAGTTAAAATGAAATAAAAATATTATTATTATAATGAATTTAACAAAAATATGTCAAAATCGGTCAAGAGGGCGCCGTTCAAACTTCTCGGACAAAAAAAAACCGCCTTGTGTTTTGAATATATAGATTTTAAAGCATATCTGTAAATACAGAACTTAGCATTACATTTTTGAATATGTATTTCAGGTCATTTATTATTATATTGTTTTTTATTCAATTTAAAACACATTTCAATATTTTTCAATTATACGGAAGAAATACATTTTCGTTTTGATAGATGGATATTATAAATTATAGACGCTCAATTGTCTTTTGAAAGAAATCATTTCCACCTCACAATAACAATTTGTTTATTAGCTCTAAGGGCTAGTTCAGACACGGCGGAATCCGCGCGGAGCTTATTTACATTAGCGTAAGTATATTCGTTCATACATGCCCGCGAGGATCTTCATTCCGCGCGGCTGCCGCCACTTGACCGCCGGAAAATAGAACCGTGCGGCGTCCGTGCGGTCCGATTGCTAAGGCGTGCCGTGACGGTGTTCAGTTTATTTGCGGAGGCCACGCGTTTCGAACGTGTGAACGAATACAAACACATGTCATGCCCACTGCTTCTAGACGCGAGCATAACACAAAAGTGTTGTTTTGGCCCGACCAGCTAGAGAAGAAACCAGCTAACTAATAGCGGTGGAAAAGCTAGAAAGAAAAAAGAATGGGCGCCAAGTCGCTCTTCTCCAAACAGGTGACCCTTCCAGCCGACGACTACATGCTAGAGGGAAAATCGTTAAGAAGGGTCGAGTCTTCGATAATATACGGAAATTCGACTTCCATCTTTGAAATGAGGTGTATATAACCTCGCCCCTCTCCTGCATATCCGCACGCTCACCACGGCTGTCTGAACACAGTATATTTTTCCGCTGTTCAAAACGCGCGATCGCAAACTCGCGGATTCTGCCGTGTCTGAACGAGCCCTTAAATAATGATTGACTTTTCTGTGTCGGTTGCCTGTACGCTACATTGTATTTTATAGTGGATTTCCGTTTTCCGATAGATTCAATAGCTTTATTTTTCTATAGGTAGAATATATAATAAATGTCGGATTCGATCGTTTTAATTCATTGGTACAATTTTCATTTAAAGCTTTGTAGCTTTGAAGCACTTTTATATAAAGTGTTACGAAGTAGAGGCTTTAAAACGTCCAGTCTAATAATTTATATACTTCATTTTCAGTGGCATCTACGTCATAATATTTTATGGCAATATTAATGTGTGAAATATTATCACATTTTCCGTGAACGTCACATAAAAATGTCGTGAGTGCATCGTTTTCGAGGAGATGTCGCTTCGATGTTTTTATATCACTGTTATATGCAGAGAAATTATTTGCTCGCTAGATCCGTACAGAGAGAATTACAATAAATTACACATACTGTACTGTAAATCACGTCAAAGCATTTCCGTCGTTGTATTGGTGCAAAACATTCCATGGTGTGCACAACATTATGTATGCAGTACAGGCATTTAATGTCGTTGAAACATATACAAGCGTCGGAGTCTCCGTTAGGATATCTGCTACATAATATTATTATACTGAAAAACACAGGCGTCTCGAAAAAAACTTGAGCGAAAATCAATACATTCAAACTCCGGTACCTCGAAACATGACTTGCCACAAAGAAATTTCGAGCTATCGAGACACTGAATTCTTATCAAATTTCACAGCAAAATAGGCCACAATCCATCACAGTTGTAATTTGTGCACAGATTTTTGTGACATTATCAACTCAAGATAAAAAACTTTTTAACAAAAAAAAAACCTCCTTCAAAAAGGCACTAAACAGAGGAAAATAATGAAATTTTGAGGTCTGTGCCAATTAAAATATGAAGTTGGTTAAAAAGAAGACATTAATCACTATACTACACTTTTTAACCGACTTCATATTTTAATTGGCACAGACCTCAAAATTTCATTATTTTCCTCTGTTTAGTGCCTTTTTGAAGGAGGTTTTTTTTTTGTTAAAAAGTTTTTTATTTTTTACTTTTTAGTGTCAAAAAGTAACATTTACCTTAAAGAATCACACGCCGTTACTTACTTTTATTAAAATCAGCCGAACTACTGAACCGATTTTGATGAAATTTCTATGGGACCAATCTGAAAGTATATCCTTTCAAATAAAAAAAAAATTTCAAAATAGGTTCATAAACGACGAAGTTATCCGCGAACACACATAAAACATAAAAAATATATAGGTACGGTCGAATTGAGAAACCTCCTTTTTTTGAAGTCGGTTAAAAATGAATAAATTCGAAATTCGATACCTCGAAACATGACTTGCCACAAAGAAATTTCGAGTTATCGAGATACTGAATTATTATCAAATTTCACAGCAAAATAGGCCACATTTCATCACAGTTTTGTAATTTGTGCACAGATTTTTGTGACAATATCAACTCAAGAAAAACGTGATAACATTGATGATTCCACCATTTTCAACAAAATGGCGTGTAGATAGTCCGTACACAATCAACCGTGCAAGACAATATTTAATGATGAATGCCTGCTTTGCAGAAGTTTAATTTTATCTTGATTGCCCCGGAAGAACATAACTAAACAGAGCAGGTGAAGAAGTAAAAATAAAATAAAAAAATTGGTCAAGTGCGTGTGGAACTCGCGCTACGAGGGTTCCGTACCGTTACACTAAATTTCTCGCGGGGCTGTTTTTTCACATCTGCCAGGCGTCCCACGACGGCTCACATTTTTTTGTATGAGGACCCCTCTTAATTTACTATTTGTTAGGATATCCGCCATATTAACACATTTCAACCGGCTAGCTGTTACGGCTCCAAAGGTACAACCTTTAAAATGTTTTTCCGTTTTTTGTGTACGGAACCCTAAAAAGAATGGCTTAGAAATCTTCCTCTGTAAGGAATATAGCATAATAAAATCAAATAAAAACTTGGAGAAGACGGTGTCTAAATTAAATAAGTACTCCATCTTAGGGGTTAGTTCGACACCAAAGTAAAAAATTGAAGAAAAAATAACCTGATATTTTTGTTATAATATGGCAGATTAGAAAGCCAAAGATCCTGTTGGTACAATAGGGGCCTTATTTGAAAATTTTATGACTTGTACAAAGGGTGGGGACAGACGATTTACACCAAAAAAGTAGCCTCTGTTTACGTCACGTATCAAAATCTATAATATTTATTTTTTATTTATTGTAGATTATAGACGCGCCGACATCTAAGGTCATTAGCGTCTTTCAACTGCACTAAATAACAACTAACTTAAAACTAAATAACATCACAAAACATCCATGAGCGCAGGTGGGATTCGAGCCCACGGCAGTCCAGTCTAGAGGTTGCGGCGCCAAGCATGCTAACCACTAGGCTATACTGCCCTCAAAATCTATAATATACGTTGAGAGTTCTCTAATAGTTGAAATATGAAAAGGTACTTAAAGCGTAAAGGTTTGGTTAAGTATAAGTATTAACATTGCGTAAGCACGTCACTGTGTTAAATATACCAATGTTATTCCAGATCGCACCCTCGGGAACCGGTCGACTGATCCTATCTGCATATTTCCATCTCTGTTCAAACTACTAATATCAATTTGTTTTAGATTGTTCAACATATATTATTTTCTATCACAGTCGTAATTTTGGAATTATCTCTAAGATAAAATTGTTTAAGTACGACCTGTATATCATTTTGTTTTTTTCAAAATAAAAAAAATAAATAATTTAACAAAGAATTTAGAGTAAAATTATAATAAACAAGCCGTGAGGTGGGTCGTTTATTAGGACTAAAGTGCGACCCTTGAGGTCCACACGACGAACTTCCCAGTTTGATAAATATTAATTAATAACAATAATTAAATTAGATATTACACAGAAAAGTAATCATTTTAATCATTAAAACATAATTATTATTTCGGATCAAAATAACGTTAACACGCCACGATTGACACCCTTACGAAGTCGATATAATTTTTAATTCGCGAGATATTGTGTAAAATCTATTTTTGGAGGTTATTTGGTTAAGAAAAAAGAACGGATGAACCGATTTTGAAAAAATTTCTTTCAGATCATACTTACGTTAATACGAGTCGATATCATTTTTCATTCTCGAGATTTCGTCTTAGAAAGAAATAGACACATACGTACGTACGTACGCACATACGTACACGCACACACACACATACACACACATACACACACACAGTCGTCTTTCCAAAAATAGTGTAAAAATAGTGTAGTGACCTTGAAACATAAAAATTTGTTATTCATTTTGATTTTGATTTTCGGACCCATTATACAATAACTTCCAATGGGAAGTTAATAAAATAATCGAAATAGTTTCTCGACAGCCATTCGTGTTTTCAGTTAACATTTTCATTGTTATTTTACGATTTAAAGTTTTTTTTATTACAAAGTACCAGCAAAAAAATTGGGACATTTAGACAATTTTATGAGAACATTTCTGTAGTGTGATTCTTGATCCTAAATTTAGCGTAGACTCGAACCTTATAGCTTTAAAAATAGCGTCGGGAGAGCTGTAACCGTTTTTAGGCGAGGAAAATAATTTGAGTGCAGGGGATAAATTCCGGTTATTAATAATGGTTCCCTCCGTAAAGTAACATGCAAAAAGTTCGTATCATTTTTCTGTTCACTCTGTACGTATAGACTTTCTACATTGGATTTGAATTTTACATAATATGAATAACTCGATTAGGTTGTACAAGTTGCGTGTGACAGTCATCGGGGAAAAGTTTCTTATATCTCTTCGCTAGGAATGTTAACCCTTTATACCTACATAATTACTTTCTGTCAGAATACTAGATACAATTAGAAGAGTAGGTATACTATAGGTACAACGTTACGTCATGCCACTGAAGACGAAAATAATAAAATTTATAAAATAAAAGCAGATATAAAAAAAGGGTGTGGGTCTCGAGACCCCCGGCAGATGTGAAACATCAAAGAAAACGTTATTGAACTCGGTGGTATTCTCTATGTAGTAGTATATATTTTTTCATAAGAGGCAACTAACTGTTATGCTGACGTAATCCTATACAGTGTGTCCACAGACTCATCCTCAACATGGGGATCTCCGTTGTTATGGGAGATAGAGATTTGGTTAAATGAGACAAAATGTGCAGAATCTCCAGTAATACTACCCTGCGTAGTCAAACTTTCCATATTTTGCTTGGTTCGCGACCGACAGTTGAAAAACGAGATTTACCCATTTTCGTTTTTTGTTTATAACTCGCTTATTAAGTAAGTTAGAAAAAAAATATTTTCACTTTCTTAAGGCCCTTTTTTATGAAGATTTCAAATCTCTTTTCATATTTTTATTTACTTTTATAGTTTTAGAGATACGTGTATTAACTTTGTTTTTTTAAATACACGTCAAAGATGGCCATGACACCATTCGAAAGAGATTTTTTTTCTCTTTAATTTGATATGAGGGTTGATGGATTTATTTTCAAAAATAACAGAGTTATACGTAAAACACTGATTTTTAATAGGAGGCTATGCTAAATTAATTGATAAAACAACAGAAGGCTTAGCAAACAGTTGAAATTCGCGTTGGCTTAGTAAACGGCTGTTTTGTTTTAGCTGTCAAAGTGTGGTTTGTTGCTAATTTGTCAGTTTACTAAGTGATTTATTAAATTTACTTTTGTTATCATGGAGCCATTTTGTAACAATGAAAAATTTGATATGTTATCTTGTTATACATTCTATGTCACAAAAATTCGACCAGAGCTGCAGAAATGTACTTCGATCAGTATCCAGAACGAAGACAACCTCATTCGTATATTTACAGAAACTTACGAGTAAATTTAATAAACTATGGATCATTTAAAAAGCCGTTTACTAAGTCAACGCGAATAAGTGAAGAAGACAAAACTACTGTTTTATGATCAATTGTTGAAAATCGCTTATTTTTCATTGTTACAAAATGGTTCCATAATAACAAAAGTAAATTTAGTAAGTCACTTAGTAAACTGACAAATTAGCAACAAACTACACTTTGACAGCTAAAACAAAACAGCCGTTTACTAAGCCAACGCGAATTTCAACTGTTTGCTAAGCCTTCTGTTGTTTTATCAATTAATTTAGCATAGCCTACTATTAAAAATCAGTGTTTTGCGTATAACTCTGTTAGTTTTGAAAATAAATCCATCAATTCTCATATCAAATTAAAGAGAAAAAAAATCTCTTTCGAATGGTGTCATGGCCATCTTTGACGTGTATTTAAAAAAACAAAGTTAATACAAGTATCTCTAAGACTATAAAAGTAAATAAAAATATGAAAAGAGATTTGCAATCTTCATAAAAAAGGGCCTTAAGAAAGTGAAAATATTTTTTTTCTAACTTACTTAATAAGCGAGTTATAAACAAAAAACGAAAATGGGTAAATCTCGTTTTTCAACTGTCGGTCGCGAACCAAGCAAAATATGGAAAGTTTGACTACGCAGGGTAGTAGTACTGGAGATTCTGCACATTTTGTCTCATTTAACCAAATCTCTATCTCCCATAACAACGGAGATCCCCATGTTGAGAATGAGTCTGTGGACACACTGTATACTGCACTGTAACACACGCGGTTGCGGCGTTTGAGCACGCCTGAGCCAGAAACGCAACTAAATACACAGCGAAGTATCTATATTACATACCTACACGTGTATACATATACTTTTGCTTTACAGTACGTTCGTATGTATACTCTCTCTCTCTCTTCCCGTGCCCGAGCGCGCGGAAGCCGAGAGAGAGAGAGTGCCGCAGTGCTGGGGAGAACAGCAGCGAAGGAGCGGACCAGAAATTTCGTTGCATATTTCCCCTCGCGCGGCTGTTCACTGCCCGACATAAGATGTATCACATCAAAAAATGGGTGTGTGCTTCTGACCACACGACAAAAGTGAAAACTTCAGATTTTCTAATTTTTGGTGTCATCTATTATAGCGCATTTATGAACTAAAAATAATTGATTGCCAAAATACTAAAATTGTATTTTTAATTAATTCCACCTTGGTTTCAAAAAATTATAATTATTGTCAAAGAAAGAATATAACAAAAATAAAAAAATATATAAATAAACACCAGTAGAATTTAGAAAAAAAAAACGTCAAAAATTCCACGCTGCCATCAGGTCTCGAATCCAAGTTCGTATGCATAGAACGCAAAGACTAAACCATCTGCGCTGTGGGTGGAAGTGTGTAGACGGCCGTTTTTATGATATAAGTATGTGGCGAATTCTTACGGAGTAGTTGCGAACGCTTCACATTTTTTCAGTGCCCAGACAAAGAGTGCTTAACGTCCCTAACTAAGGAAGTTGTCACTTCAAAAAGTTCTAGTAGATAATTAAATTGGCGCCAACCTCAAAATTTTATTATTTTCCTCGCTTTTTTTGAAGGAGGTTCTATACTTTTTTATAATTTTTTTTTATTATGTACCTTCCTATGTTTTTAATTTGACTATTCATATCTGTATACAGCTGTAATGAATTAATAAGAAAAATTCTTATTAACTTCCATATTATTGTAATGGGTCCAAAAATCTGAATCAAAATGTATAACAAATTTTTATGTTTCAAGGTCACTACACTATTTTTAGAAAGATGTCTGTGTGTGGGTATGTGTGTGTGTACGTACGTACGTACGTAATGTGTCTATTTCTTTCTAAGACGAAATCTCGAGAATGAAAAATGATATCGACTACGTTAGGGTGCCAATCGACGCGTATTAACGTAAATATGATCTGACAGAAATTTTTTCAAAATCGGTTCAGCCGTTCTTTTTTCTTAACCAAATAGACTCCAAAAAAGTAGATTTTACACATATCTCGCGAATAAAAAATTATATCGACTTCGTAAGGGTGTCAATCGAGGCGTGTTAACGTCATTTTGATCCGACATAAATTTTATAAAAATCGGTTCAGCCGTTTTTTTTTTTTAATTATTGTTAAAAATAAATAATAATTATGTTTTAATGATTAAAATGATTACTTTTCTGTGTAATATCTAATTTAATTATTATTATTAAATATTTATCAAATTGGGAAGTTCGTCGTGTGGACCTCAAGGGTCGCACTTTAGTCCTAATAAACGACCCACCTCACGGCTTGTTATCTTATCTTATTCATGCGTTTCCGTTACACCTTGTATAATGTGAAACCTTGATTAAATGATCCAACGGCGGCAGAAAGTATAAAGTTGCTAGGAATGAAAGCTTGATGGTAATTAAGCAGGATTCCTGCTGTACCAATATTCACGTTCTCCTGAATATGACTCCGTACAGGGAAACAACATATTCTCAATGTTCTGGTAATTATCAGTGCAGGATAAACGTATAAATTCTAAACATAATATTATTATTACAGGATAACTATAACTTCTACTTGTTGAATTCAATACCTCAGCTCAATTTATTGTACATTTATTATCAATTTGACGGGAATTAGTATTTAGTAAATTAGTAATTAGATTTATAACCATATTATGTCGTAATTTATCTGAACATTAAATTTTGTTGACTGGAAAACAAATGGCTCATTTTGAATCTTAAATATAAAAATCCCCCGACGCAAAAAAGCAAACCTTAAAAAAGTGAGAAAATAATTTATATCTATTATATCTGGTTCGATTAGGGTTACCATCTGACAAGCGTTTGCCGCATTTGACAAGCATTTTTAGGTCTAGACAGGCGTGCAGCCGGCGCTGGTCAGAGACATTTTATAACCTACCTACAGCTTTTTTATTTTAGGCAGACATTTTTCTGAAAAATCAAGCATTCCAGGCAACCTAGACAGGCATCCCTCTGCTTATGTATGGTAACCCTAGGCCCGATGCACTTAAGGGGTTCAAACGGGGTTGTAGGGTTTTTTTTACTAATCAACGCCTAGGTCAAATCGCTGAAGCTAGAAACTTGAAATTTGGACAGTAGGGATTTTTCGAAATTCAACCCCTAAGGGGATCAAAAGGGGATTACATTTTGAAAGACTAAAACTTTTTAGAGACAAGCGTAAAAAGGAAAAAATAATTTTTATGTTGCTCGGTAACAAAGCTTACTGCAATAATATAATAATAATAAAATAATAAATAATAAACATTACAATAATAAGAAAACAATCTACACGTGCCAATATTTCATTATTCAATTCTATGGACACACTATTTTTATAATTTCAAAATATGAAAAAACAATATTTAAAAAAAAATTCATACACTAAACTATCAATGAGGGAAGCTAAATTGACGTATATTTTTATGTGTTTTTTATTTCGTTTAGGTTTGTACTACTAATTAAAAATAGTGTTAATTAATATTTTATGAACACCTTTAATAAAACAGCGGGATTTGGCTATAACAAATTTCAATTTCTTCCAACCTGTGTTTGAATCTTACAGCAAACACAGAAGTCTTAAATACATTTTGATTAAATACAAAAATAAAATATGATTTTCGTTTGACCTAATTATCTGACAAACTACTTTTACTTTCAAGTATTCATGGTTTCCGGGCTTGTAGGTCGTGGTCCGGTGGTATTTCTACCTGACGTTTCGCCTACAACTGCGGTAGACATTCTCAAAGGCGATGTGGCAGCGGTCGAAACTCCTCCTTGGCGGCTCATAGGTCAGTGTGTTAGTGACTGGTGTCCTTCCTTCTTTTATGCCTAGTACCAGTGTGTTCTCTGTTCGGTCGTAGTCCGTCTCTCTGTCATTGGTCAACTGCGCAGTTGGCGGCTCACAGGTCGACCGCTGCCACATCGCCTTTGAGAATGTCTACCGCAGTTGTAGACTAAACGTCAGGTAGAAATACCACCGGACCACGGCCTACAAGCCCGGAAACCATGAATACTTGGAACAATGCCGGCCGTGAAAGCTTGCACACCTGGATAATTTTACATTTTTTATTATTTTTTGTTTAAGATAGGTACAAGTCTGACATGTTATAACTGTTCCCTAAATGATCCAGGTACTTGCCTAAATATTACCGATTGCGAAAGTGGTGATCAGGTTGCATCTTGTGTGTATGTACTTACGGAGCCCGTCTTGAGTAGTAAGTATATTTAATTTATAAATTACTAGCCGCCCGGTCCGGTTCGCCCGGGTGCTATGAATTTATCCCTATATTATTAAACGAGCAAATCTTGTATATTATGTACCTATGTATCTATATAAATATTTTCTCGAAAACGGCTCTAACGATTTTGATAAAATTTACTGAAAAGGGGTTTTTTTGGGGGGGGGCAAAAAATCGATCTAGCTAGGTCTCATCCCTGGAAAAATTCGTTTTCTTATCGATTTTATCATTTTAAAAAACAGTTTTTTTAACGTTATAAAACAGTGTCGTATGGTGAGTAGGCTTTGGAAAAAACAAACTATTTTCATTATTTATGTCAAATTACTCTGACAGTCAATCTTTAACTTATTAAAATAATCAGTAATTATTTGAAAAGTAAAAAAATAACAACAATAAAATCTAAACATAATTATACTTACATAATTATGTTTAGATTTTATTGTTGTTATTTTTTTTAACTAATATTTAAATAAATAGGTATATTACTTTTATATTACCTATATAAAATATGTAGGTACATACGTTATGTAGTATGACGTATACTGACGTATAATAATATTATCTACTTATAGGTATGTAATTTTTTTTCTTAAAAACGACTAACAATTTTGATAAAATGGGAACTTTAAGTACTATTTTTTTTGAACTCATCCGAGCAAAGTTCGGTCATCCAGATATTGATTAATTAATCAATGCATCCAAAATTGAATCAGGATATTCTTTTTTGTTTTCAGTTTTAAATCCGTCACTTCAAGATGTTACTGACGAAACCGAAATTGTAATAGAACGAAAGCCAAATAAAACTTATGGAGTATTTGGAACATGTGGAAACATAAAAACATGCGATTTATTAAAAAGTCGTTTAAGAAAATATGAATTTTTGAAATTTTTAACTTGCAAGTCTTGCAATACCGATAATTGTAACCAACCAGCTACTTTTATATTATCAGCATTTTGTCACACCAATCCGCTATGCTCTGTATTTTATTTAATACTTTCTACTATTATACTGCTGATGACGTGAAATAAATACTTAATGTAATTATTACCTCTATATGACCTTGAATTTCAGGATATTATGAAGTATAAGAAATACCTTGTATTATGTCCGTCTTGTGACTTCTTGTGATTTAACACGACGCGCTTCAGCAACGAGTTGCCATTTTCAGGTGTGGTTAATTATTTTTTTTAAAAACACACATTGAGTATTCGTAACACAATATAATAATATGATGCTAAGCACTGTGTATTATGTCGTGGATTGTGAAGTACTGATTTAATTTTCGAGATTTTATGATTTATATAGTGACTTGGAGACCCAACACTCTAAAAATGTATTGAAAATTCAGTGTTGGGTCCGTATTTCATGAGAATCCTTTCAAACTATCAGGTTTGATCGGTCAGGTTTAAAAACTGAAGAAAACCGGAAAAGTAACGGAGCATTTGTTTAAAAGTTACCTTTCAGACTGTCAGGTTGAGACTCGGAGACCGGCTGCAGCCGGATAGGTCGACTGAAGCATCAGGTTCCCTGACGCCGGATAAAGAGGTGGTGGGGTATTCGTCTTCAGGTTTGGTTTACTTTTACTTCAACTCTGACAAGGAATGTGCGAATTAGGTGATTTCAAAAATAATGTCCAGAGAAACCGGACTTGCTGAAAACCTTATCGCGTCCGGATATTTAAATTTTTACTTCAGGATTCTGTCAGGTTCAAAACCTGAATGGCGACCCTAAAGGACTGTAGCAAACCCCAAGATGATACGCCGTTGGCGACATTAGAAGCGTCGAGAATAGGTTACAGTGGTGAGGCGTGGAATGATATCGAAGATACTAGTACTCGCTAGACGTCTGGAAAGTACAAGAATGCGTTGTGTTTAAGCCACGTAGCTCTATATAAGCAAGAAGCCGACGGGAATTGAGTCAGTCGTAAATGAGTGTCGAGTTGAATTTGCGAACATAAATACAGTATATAAATAGTTATTGTTCAGTGTTATTGAAGTGTTTCACTTTGTTTGAGAATTACTATTGTGTCGACTGTTAGAATTGACATATAATTGTTGCTTTGATTGTTATTGAATTGTTGTTAGATTTTTAATTATTGTAAATAAATAGTTATTCTGCCCACGTAGAAAACAGTTTTGTTACAGGACTTTTAGGATACTCGCAAGAAACGTATAATTGTGGTAGAAGGTAATTTTAATTAAATTCATCAAAATATAAGTTTTAATTATTTTTTTAGAAGTATTAAAAACACTACTAGCTATTTCTCTCAATAACAGAACAAATAGGGATAGTAAATACTTTTATATGCAGGGATAAAATTTTTTAAACAAATATTTGTACAAAAAATTTTCGATTTGAAAGAGCTTCCTAATAATTCTTGTAAATATTATTGTTTATTCGCAGCTTGTTTTTCATATTTTATGAAAACAAAGTTTTAAATTTTGTGAATGTAACGTATTATATTTTACGAATGATGGATAAAAAGAGAATCACTGATAACACACCCACAACATGCCAATTCACACAACTAAAATTCCTTGTTCAGAAAAAATTAGACAAAATCACTGTGCCACTGTTTTTTTTTCTTTTTTAGAGTTCAGCCCCGGATCTAGGGGGGGGGGGGGCAAGCCGGGGTCTATGCCCCGGGCGGCAAGTTCAGAGGGCGGCCAAATTCAAATTCTTACTTCACAGACGAATGGACAACTCATCATTTACTTAACTTTGACCACAGAATAATTAATAATACTTAGTACAAGTACAGAAATTTCACTCTTGTTTTGTGTAAAATCTACTTTTTTGGAGGTTATTTGGTTAAGAAAAAAGAACGGCTGAACCGATTTTGAAAAAATTTCTTTCAGATTATATTTACGTTAATACGCGTCGATTGGCACCCTAACGTAGTCGATATCATTTTTCATTCTCGAGATTTCGTCTTAGAAAGAAATGGACACATACGTACGTACGTACGTACACACACACACACACACATCTTTCTAAAAATAGTGTAAAAATAGTGTGGTGAACTTGAAACATAAAAATTTGTTTTACATTTTGATTTCGATTTTCGGACCCATTACAATAACTTGCAATGGGAAGTTAATAAAGGTAAAAATAAATATAAGTGGGCGGGGGCGGCATTTTTCAGTTTTTGCCCCGCCTAAAAAAAATTGAAGATCCGGGGCTGTTAGAGTTCCGTATATCCGATGAAAAAACGGAACCCTTATAACATCACTGGAGGGCAGTATAGCCTAGTGGTTAGCATGCTTGGTGCCGCAGCCTCTAGACTGGACTGTCGTGGGTTCGAATCCCACCTGTACTCATGGATGTTTTGTGATGCTATTTAGTTTTAAGTTAGTTGTTATTTAGTGTAGTAGAAAGACGCTAATGACCTTAGATGTCGACGCGTCTATAATCTACAATAAATAAATAAATCGATAGAGCGGCAGAATTGTAGGGGCGGTGAGGACAGTGTGGTGTAACGGTTAGCGTAGCAGGCCTTTGGATCACAATGTCGTGGGTTCGAATCCCACCTCCGCTCATGGAGGTTTTGTGATGTCATTTAGTTTTAAGTTATTTGATGTAATTAAAAGACGCTAATGACCTAAGTTGTCGACGCGTCTATAATCTAACTAATATTATAAATGTGAAAGTTTGGATGTATGGATGGATGGATGGATGTATGGATGGATGTTTGTTACTCGAATCACGTCGGAACGGCTAAACGGATCTGGATGAAATTTGGCACAGAGATAGATTATAGTCTGGAATAGCACATAGGCTACTTTTTATCCCGGAAAAATGTACGGTTCCCGTGGGATAGTTTTGTTTTTGTTTTTCACTGAGCAAGGGATCGACATGATTTTATGCATAGTGGTAGTTTAGGGGTCAGAGAATATTATAGGCTAATTTTTATCCCGAAAAAATAAACGGTTCCCGTGGGATAGATTTGTTTTTGTTTTATCACTGTTACTACTAAACCGATTCTAAAAATTCTTTTACTAATAGAAAGCTACGCAGGGGGGGGGGAGATTCTCGCGGGGGGAAAACAAATTAGGGGGGAAGATTCTCGCGGGGGGAAAACAAATTAGCGGGGAATATTCTCGCGGGGGGATAACAAATTAGGGGGGAAGATTCTCGCGGAGAGATAACAAATTAGGAAGGAAGATTCTTGCGGAGGATAACAAATTAGGGGGGGGGAGATTCTCGCGGGGGGAAAACAAATTAGGGGGGAAGATTCTATCGGGGGGATAACAAATTAGGGGGGAATATTCTCGCGGGGGGAAAACAAATTAAGGGGAAGATTCTCGCGGGGGGATAACAAATTAGGGGGGAATATTCTCGCGGGGGGATAACAAATTAGGGGGAAGATTCTCGCGGAGGGATAACAAATTAGGAAGGAAGATTCTCGCGGGGGGATAACAAATTAGGGGTGGAGATTCTCGCGGTGGGATAACAAATTAGGGGGGAGATTCTCCCGGGGTGATAACAAATTAGGGGGGAAGATTCTCGCCGGAGGATAACAAATTAGGGGGGAAGATTCTCGCGGGGGGATAACAAATAAGGGGGGAAGATTCTCACGGGGGGATAACAAATTAGGGGGGAAAATTCTCGCGGGGGGATAACAAATTAGGGGGAAGATTCTCGCGGGGGGATAACAAATTAGGGGGAAGATTCTCGCGGGGAGATAACAAATTAGGGTGGGGGAGATTCTCGCGGGGGGATAACAAATTAGGGGGGAAGATTCTCGCGGTAGGATAACAAATTTTGCACAGGAGTTCCTTATATATAGGTATCGTAGGTGAGCAATACTGTATAAATAAAATTCAAGCGAACGAGCGAAGCGAGTGAGTAATGTATTATTAATATTCGAGCGAAGCGAGTGAGTAATATATTAATAATATTCAAGCGAACGAGCGAAGCGAGTGAGTAATGTATTATTAATTTTCGATTGAACGAGCGAAGCGAATGATGAATGTATTTATAAAATTCGAGCGAACGAGCGAAGCGAGTGGGTATGTATTAATAATATTCAAGCGAACGAGCGAGGCGAGTGAGTAATATATTAATAATATTCAAGCGAACGGGTGAGTAATGTGTTAATAAAATCCGAGCGAACGAGCGAAGCGAGTGAGTTATGTATTATAAAATTCGAGCTAATAAACACTACTAGCCCGGCTTCGTTTTGCAGGAGAAGAATTTCTCGCGGGGGGGATAATAAATTATAAATCGTAAAATACGTGGGCGAAGCCACGGGTAGCGGCTAGTCTACAATAAATAAATGTAGGGGCGGTACAAAATTCAAGCACGAGTTTCATCAACCCGAATTTGACAAACACTACGTATAATTGATAGAAAACAATAAGAAATAAATGAGCATCAAAATGTCACGCGCCATACGAGAACATTTTTTGTTTGAATCATGTTATATTTTTTTGGTGGGGGGGGGGCAATTTTGAGTAGCCCTGGACGGCACTGAACTTAAATATTATTAGAAAATAATTTACATTGATTATTATTCCGCACATATTTCTGATTATTTTTATAAAGTTTCAACATGACTGAATAAAAGTTTAAGCACTTTCCATCTATTGAAATTTTCACGAACTAACAACTTTATAGAACTTCTCTGATGCTGTTTGTTTCACAGAAACGATGCGGGGAGAAATTTAAGTTAGATCTATTTGATGCACATTATATCATCATTATTCATTATGCAACGAAATTTGTCATCAGAATACCTTATATTATGATTTTTTATTAACAATATTACTGAATTTACACTGTACTATTTTTAGGCGACTTCAAAAAAACAGAGGTTATCAATTCGAGACGTAGGTATAGTACATATAATATATTTTAACATTGGAAATGTTTATGTTCGTATATGGGGGCAGAGTTACGAATTTTCGTTCAAGGCCAAAAGACAACGGTGTCGCGATCAAGTGAGGAGCAATCATGCAAAATTGAACAAGTGGAATTTTTTCGAAATGTGTTTTATATCATGTCTAGTTAATTGAGAGGTATTTACGACGATCTGCGGTGTTATTTTTGAGCAAATGTTAATAAATACTGTAGAAAAAACCATTTAAAAGTTAAGTAATCAAGCAAAAGTGAACGCGTATATAACAGAAGAATAATAGGGTTATTCCTGACAAAACTAAACAGTGCATTGATAAATATTGTGTGTATAATAAACAGTTAATTATGTTTCATATATGCTGTTATCATTTCCAATGTCCTCGATGGTTGCAAGGATTGCGAAATCTGTGAATTTTTTTCGGTGTATGTTCAATCATAACTTCTCGAGGGGTTAACCAATATGAAAAATTTCAGAATGTTTACGGAATGGTCTCATGTAATTTTTATTTAAATCAGTTTCTTTTTTTTCTAGTAATATAATAATTTTTAATTATGTTACCTCATATCTCCTGCATTTGTGAACCGATTTTGATGATTCTTTTTCTAATCAATAGGACAGACCTTCAGGGGCAGTGTAGCCTAGTGGATAGCGCATTTGGTTCCGCAACCTCTAGACTAGACTGTCGTAGGTTCGAATCCCACCTGCGCTCATGGATGTTTTGTGATGTTATTTAGTTTTAGGAAAGTTGTTATTTAATGTAGTTTAAAGACGCTAATGACCTGTGATGTCGACGCGTCTATAATCTACAATAAATAAATAAAGACAAACCTTCAGGGTGGTCTCACATAAATTTTACTTAAATTTTGGTAATCAAATATCAAGAAAGAAGTCGGTAAATAACGTACAAACTGCGTATTGCAAAGTCACCAAAAGGTAAAAAATACCTAATAAAAATTTATAAATAAAAATAGAACCTCCTTCAAAACAGGCCGTCAAAAAGAGGAAAATAATAAAATGTTGAAGTCGGCGCCAATTTAATAGAAAAAAAGTAAATAATAGGTATATAAAAAGTTCTAGTATAACTAAATTGGCGTCGACTTCAAAATTTTATAATTTTCCCTTTTTTATTGGATTTTTTGGAGGTTCTATTTTCTTTATAATTTTTTTTTATTGATAATATTATAAAATCAATTTAGGTAGTTTTTTCAAAAGTGATTGTTTTCTGGTATTTTTTTTTGTAAAAAAATATTTTAGAACCCTGCTCAATGGCTGTGCAATATTAAAATATGCATTGTAACCAAACGGTTCCTTTGGGTGAAAATTATTATTAAAATGAAGAAAAATAAAATAAAAAAGTGTTACAAAAATTAGAACAATGTTTGCAATTTGCATAAATAGGTGCATTATTATAAATGAACTGTTAAATTTTAAACTAAATAGAGGTCGGTACCACAGAATATAATTTGCATAACATATTTCTAAAAGAATTAAAAAGACAGAGTTCACTTTATAGTTGTGACCATTATTATATAAGGTTTCGCAAATTTTATATCACGTCTATTTTGGGTCAAAATTTTCTATACGTCATATTATTATTTATTTATTGTAGATTATAGACGCGTCGACATTTGAGGTCATTAGCGTCTTTCAACTACACTAAGTAACAACTATCTTAAAACTAAATAACATCACAAAACATCCATGAGTGCAGGTGGGATTCGAACCCACGGCAGTCCAGTCCAGAGGTTGCGGCACTAAGCACGCTAACTACTAGGCTATACTGCCCTCCATATTATTATTATACTTAAAAACTTAAACGATACTTGGACTATCAGAAATAGTTTATCAGAAAATTGATGGTAGTGAAGAAAATCGAATTTTCGTTTCCTTAGGTTTATCTTCCATATAACTTTATCTAGCAGATAAACAAGAGTGAAGAAATCGGGCATTGGATGGTCACTAAATTTTTATCACCAAGATAACAAAGTTGTCTTCGTTTAAAAAAAGAGTGTGTGTGTACCTATGTACACACGTCAGAAGTTATACTCCTTTAGCGTAACTAACGTAAATAACTCCAAAAATTTTATCTCGCGTGCCAGTACTAAACGTTTGTAAAAAAGACGATAAAATAATAAAATAAAGATATTAAATAATTTAATTTAATAAATTATCAATTTATTTAATATATTTATATATAATTCGTATATAATTATTTATTAAAAACAAAGCATGTTTGTGTTGAGATTCGAACCCGAGACCTATTGCGTATGACGCGGCGGTGCTATCCGTTACGCTACGTACATGTTACTTAGCAGTTCTATATAATTGGTGATATCTAGTATTTACTAAATAATAATATAAACAGTACGTGTGTTGGAGTACGAACTCATATTTAACGAAAGCGGCATAAACAAGCGTTTGTATAGCAATAGCTTTTATTAATGTTATTCAAAACTGAAAACGCTCTTGTCACATTGTGACTGGTGATAATAGGGTATTATAATCATGAACTTCCGACTAACTTCATGGTGTTACTATCGACCAACTTCATGGTGTTACTATCGACTAGCTTCATGGTGTTATGGTGTTACTATCGACTAACTTCATGGTGTTAAACGTAAAAATTCACTCTCATTATTTTTCCATAACGCGCCAAAAGAAGTATAACTTCAAAAAACGAATATTAAGTGAGAATAATTTATTTGTAAAAATTCAACGAGAAGTCTATTTCAAATAATTCACATTTAAATTTTTTTGGACAACATATATTTGAATCTATTTTCGTTTGCAAAAATAGTACTAGTATAGGCAGTTATAATCTTCGAAACATCAAAAGATCATTGATATCAAAATCTTATAGGAACTAAATGAACTGTACAAGTTCACTGAACTAGATAGTCCAGTTCTAGCAATAACGTGTATTGAGCTACTTCAACGGAGCGAACTAAAGCGACATGCACCTATATTATGTAGGTACCTACACAATATAACTTGAACCACATCACGTTCTTACTACCAGGTCTCCAGGCGACCTCTGACACTTTTGCATTTTAACCTACACAGAGCCGTGTTTTGTTTTTCAGCTTAAAAAGTTGACAGTAGAATTTGATTGATAAGTCTTTTTCAAGACATTACAAGATTTTCTTTAAAACATTTACAAAAATTCATCACCGCACTGTAAGAAATGAGAAGGCCGATTACATAGATTATCAGGTATGGCTCAGTTCGCGGCCTCTGAATCAGACTGTCGTGGGTTCGAATCCCACCTCTGCTCATGGATGTTTTGTGATGTTATTTAGTTTTTGAGTGATATATTATAATATTTGTTGTATTTAAGACGCTAATGACCTAAGTTATCGACGCGTCTATAATCCACAATTAAATAAAAATACATAGATTATCGATAGTCCATTTGTAGCCAGCGATTAATCTGGTAATAGGCACACAAAGAGACAGTGGCGTCGCAAACAGGTATCGCCACATCGCGTAGATTCCATAAAAACACATTGCGTATGCGTGGTCACTAATTTTACATTACTTTGTTTTGTATTCATCCATTTTATATATGTAACTATACATTTTATTTTGTAATTTTTACACACTTTATTGGAATATTACACAAATTATGTAATTTTAATTTACTTTATGTAAAAATCACAAATTTGTTTAACTTTACAGTAAAAGTCCAAGTTTTTATGAAGTTTTCTGTGTAAAAATAAATAATAATGTAAAATCACTTAGAAAATCGAGCGAATTCTACCTTAACTTTCAAAGTATTTTTACATCCATTTTTTGCAGTGCGCCATGGTCGGATCTAAGCCTATGAGGTCCGGATCTAAAGCGGCAAATTTAAGAGGATGACTAAAACACTGCCATTTTTCATGTATCTATGTATTCCGTACATTGTTGAACTATCTCTTATTTATTTGTTTATTTAATGTAAATTATAGACGCGTCGACAACTTAGGTCATTAGCGTCTTGATTACATTAAATAACAACTCACTTAAAACTAAATAACATCACAAAACATCCATGGGCGGAGGCGGGATTCGACCCCACGACAGTCTGATCCAGAGGCCGCGACGCTAATCACTGGACCACACTGTCCTCTAGTCTATCTCAAATCACCGAGAAATGATCTCTGCTATGCAAGTATGCAATCATATGTATTATAATAATTTATACCTGTGTATTGATGTGACAACCTGTACCGGGGTAAAAGTTTTACCTATAAATCCAATATGCGTGTATCTTATAGAATAGTTACTTAGATACATATTTTTGCCTGCGACTATACGTGCCATACATCCTTAAATGTCGATTAAATGTTCTGTGACGTGTCGTGGCTGTATCTGTCGCCATCTCTGAGGCTTTGGGGGAAACCTGAGTCAAATTCATGTCTGCTGGCGCGCGCAGATATCAAGATGTCTAGGGTCTAGAGCGGCATCGAGTCCAAATCCGTCTCTGACCCGTTATCGTCAGAAATTGTAGGTACAGAAGATATGAAAATAATTTCGTAGTTTAAACACCGTTAAAGGCAGTCATGATTACAAGCAAATTTAAGATAATTTAACTACGAGTTGCGTGATGTAATAGTAGATTGTATATCTAGTATTGTAATGAGGTATAATAATGACGAGTAGTGACAGTATATTAAAACGAGCGATTTAGCAAATTTTATATATACAGTCACACGAATTATAATATCATTACGCACGAGATATATTTGGTATTTTTTGCCATAGCCACTACAAAATAGCTGATTTTCACGTCTTTTCAGTATTTTTTGACAGTTCATAGCAGGGGTGTTACGAATATTCGCATCCGCATCCGTAAATGCGGAATATTCGCATTAATTCAGACATCTGCATCCGCATTCACATCCGCATCAATCAATGCGGAGTTTTTACGGATGCAGATTCACATCAACAAGTAACTACATGTAAAGAAAGTGGGCGGAACCAGCGTGGCACGTGCTTCGCGTTTGTTTTGGTAATTGCTAACTTGATTCGGTAACTGACGAATAGGAAGGCGCACATTGGTAACAAGATTCTATACAGGTTTTGTTTGTTGTGTTTTTAAAATTAAATTGATTTTCAGTTATTCATGCACTTAAAATTTAAATAGGTAATTATCCTTTTAAAATCCCAAAATCCGCATCCGCATCGCATCCGCATCAAATCCGCATCCGCGGATGTGAACTTCTAATAATCCGCATCCGCATCTGCATCCGCGGATGTCTAAATTTTTGCATCCGTAACAACCCTGGTTCATAGTGTTGCCAACTTTACTCTATAGTAGACAGTGAGTAGTAATAGCGGGCGGATCAGAGCGAAGAAACATAAATCACTATGGAAATTGTTTACTTTCCGCACTAGTGTGTTTGAAAACACTTTCAACACACCTGTCTGTTAAGTGACCCATAACATGCATATATAGTATATACAACGTACGCATGCATGTAAAACAGCTATTTTATGGTGGTATGGCAAAAAATATAACCTAAGTACGGTTCTGTGTATCGTACAGCTCTATTGCTTTCATAGATCAATCCCAAAGCCGTTATCGTGTTACGATATAACGTGAGCTGGAATATAATTTTAGTAACGTTTCGAAAGCTTTAAAAAAAAATTAATCAATCTATAACTTACAGGCTTAAACTCAAAATTAGCTTCAAAATTTATTTTTAAGCTCTAAAAAAATCACTGTAAATAAAAATATAAATCCGGCTTAAAAAATGAAATAATAAAATAGCTCTAATTTTAAAACTATACTTACATGATAAAAAAATTTGGCATTAGATTAGGAAAGGAAGGCGTGGCGGAGTCGCAACTATCTCCTTCTAACTAGAATCTGCGTTAAACGTACGTTGTCAATTGAATCAGTCTTTCCCTTGCCCTTCACCCATTGTCACGACACAACTGTCAAATTTCATTCATTCTACTGACATAACCTCGTTCCGTCATTTAATAATTAAATCAATTTGTTATGAGATGGTGTCTTGTACCTGACTGCAGTTATAATAAAAATTATGACTGAGGAAAAAGCTAAAATAATACCTAAATATTCAATACCTAATTGATGAAAAAATTTCTTTTACCCTTTTAGCTTGCCCTCCCTTGATCTAGCGTAGCTCAAACGACTTCAGAACACTTTTTCAACTCCAAATGGAAAGAACAAACTCAATTTCTAATTATAATTGCTTAAATTATACAACAAACGTCAACGAGGTTAAGTTAGGTTAGAATAAACGTCACTGGCAGAATTAAATTATGCCATTCATTTTTCATAAATTTTTAATTTCAAATAGAAGATTATTTTACACGAAATAATAAAGTTTTGTAGCCAATGATGACGGGATTTATTGATTATTTTTATGAAACAGCCATCGTTTTGGTAAGAAATGTGTTTTAAGAGAATAGTAACGAATATTCCGTTAAACCCCATACATTTTTGAACGCCAATCGACTCCACTTTAAATTTCGCGCTCAAATTAGGACCGCCTTCTGTAATCTATTCAGATTTGCAGTAAGCACTACGATAGAAATTGCAATCACCAGTTTGTCGTAGCAAAAAAAAATGCTTTTTTGTTGATCAATTTTATCATTCAGATAAAAAAATGGTTCCGTGAAGAAATCATTTCTAGACGGATGATGTTTAACTCGCTGTCGGCTCAATAACAATTTATTAGTTTAACAAGCGTGTAGTTTCAGTTTTACATAACTAAGGTGACAAGCAGTATAGTATAATAATATTATGTTGTCAAACTGTATGACCCAAAGGTGAAAGACGTAGTACATTGTCTAGCCAAGGCTAACTTTAGTTTCTAGTTGCGTAACTAGAGGTAGCTATTCCAAAGTGATCTCGAGGGACTTGCATAATTTATAATTAGCTATACACCCATTAAAACGGAACACCTCGAAAGAAGATAGATAATCGTTAACCGGAACACTATATTGCTGAATATTGTGATGTCGAAAACGTACACCGTGCGATACGGTCCGGCTTCGCCCGAGTGCTATGAATTCGCTCCAATTATTATAGCCTATGTCTAAAGCATAGTATCACCTATCGAATATTGAAATTATGAAACTATTGATATTATGTTAGCTCTAAGTTTTTTTTTGGAGTATTTAAAAAAATGACAAGGGACACAGTAATTACGATTGTGCCGCAACCGAAGATTATTTTTATTTATTTTCTTTATTGTAGATTATAGACGCGTCGACATCTCAGGTCATTAGCGTCTTTCAACTACACTAAATAACAACTATCTTAAAGCTAAATGACATCACAAAACATCCATGAGCGCAGGTGAAATTCAAATCCACGGCAGTCCAGTCCAGAGGTTGCGGCACTAAGCACGCTAACCACTAGGCTATACTGCCCTCCGCAACCGAAGACGTAGAACGACTTCTAAGTATAGTTTTATCATAAAATATTAACATGACATACATGATACAAAACACATTTTATTATTATTGTAGATTAAAGACGCGTCGACAACTCAGGTCATTATCGTCTTCAACACAACAATTAATAATCCATTTGTGTATTCGAATCTGCCAACCGGCATACACAAACTGACTGGTACGAGCTAGGGCTCCTGGGAACGCCAATTCCCAAAGAACATTGGAATGCAATTGCGAGAACAACTACATTCCAATGTTCCCCCTGGGGGAGATACATAACACAAACAAACGCGTTACACATTTTTTGTCACAAATTTTTGAAGTGAAAACTTCCTTAAGCGCGCTTTGCCTGGGCTGTTAATAACAGTGATGTGAAACGCACCCGACGGTGACAATCGGGGCTACTCGGCTCAAATACGAACACGTATTTGCCAAATGCTGGTAATAGTGTGTAGTTCATAAGTGTGCAATAGATGACACTAAAAACTTAATACGAGTCATTTGTAGTTAACAAGTGCGCTAACAGATGACACTAAAACTTAATATTATCGTTAAGGTATTATATTCATTAAATTCAATATTATATACCGATTTTAATATATTTATGATTAAACTGTGTGATTAAAAAATTATATATATATTTTAAAATTAGAAAATCTGAAGTTTTCATTTGTCGTGTGGTCATAAGCACACATCCAATTTTTTTGTGACGCATTTTTCATCTCGCATCATTTTACTCCCCAATAAACCGCCGGAACAGACGTAGTTATACGTCAAAAATCATGCAAGTATAGATTAAATATTTTAACTTTAAATCAAACCAATTCCCTATTCCATTAATGTTTGGCGATCAAATTTGAATAAATGGAGTACTTGTACAAATAATTCTATAATATGGATGTTATAGTTTGAAGGTTATCAGAGTTCCGACCGTTATTCCTACCATCCTAGGCATTCTGTGTATATTCCTAAAGCCATGTTCACACAATGAATCATTTTTCAATGGTGGAAATATTATACGTGATGTGCTCATAGCACCGTCGTCTCTCTAACAGCCTAAAACGTCGGAGTCTGCAATTTGTCTGTCGATTTGGGATTCTGCCGATTGGTTAGGCATTTTGTGGATTGACTGATTTCGGACATTGCCGGTAACATATATATTACATATTTTTTCAGTTTCTTAACGTGACGAATCAACGTGTTACCTACTACTAGAACATAAATAAACGGTCAAGTGCGTGTCGGGTTCCGTACTATATGTAAGTTATGCTAAACCAACAATTTTGATTAAAAGAATAAAATAAAAATATTCATAATCTGCTCAAAAGGTCCTTTTCAACGATGCCTCACAAGAATATGTAGGTACAAAAAAAATTTTTTTGTCATACTTACATGCATGTAAAGCAGCTATTTCATAGTGGGTATAGCAAAAAAAATATTATATTGCACATTTTTATTTTTTACTCCAAATTGCATGAATAATCAACGCCCAAAGTTGTGTCCACGCCAGTGGCGGACTAAGGAGGGGCCCGGCTCGCACCGGGGGGGGGCTCCAAATCTCGAGAAGTCCTTCTTAATCGAATCCCAAACCAGGCCAAAATATGTTTAGTAAGTAAGAGGTAGTTTGGAGTTGTATTTTTTGATGCCCGTCTTGTGACTTCCTGTATTTTAACACGACGCGTTTCAGCAACGAGTTGCTATCTTCAGGTGTGGTTAATTAACCACACCTGAAGATGGCAACTCGTTGCCGAAACGCGTAGTGTTAAATCACAAGAAGTCACAAGACGGACATAATACAAGGTATTTCCAATACTTCTTGTGATTTAACACTACGCGTTTCAGCAACGAGTTGCTATCTTCAGGTGTGGTTAAATTTTTTTTAAATTTACACATTGAGTATCCGTAAATATTAACGTAGGTAGGTCGTTTATTATAAATATTTGATTTTTACTTCCCACCTCTACTATGGTAGGGAAGTAATGGATTTAGTCCGAAAAAAACATTTCGAGATTTTAACAGATTTTCACGTTTTGAGACCCTAGCAATCGTTTAAGATCATTTTCTGACTGATGTCTGTATGTGTGTGTGGTCAATTTTTCGCCTTCGATATCTTAAGAACGGAACAACATACGGGCATGCCGATTATTCTATTGTGTTTATCAGCCTTTAACTTAGATCTGATTAGATTTTGAGTCAAATCTGTTCAGTGGATCCTGAGATATTCAAAAAAACGTCCTCAATGTCACGTATTAACATAGGTAAAAAAATATAAATGAATTCTAGATGTTATAATATGAAAAAAATGTAAATATTTTTTTTCTCTAAAATGTATAGTTTTCGAGAAAAAAAATATTTTACTAAAAAAATAAAAATTGTACGTAAATCAAGGTAACCATGATTTTTGCTATATTAAGCTAGCCATCAGTAGATCACCAAACAAAAAAGAGGGCCATGCTTTTTTCAAAGAATAAAAATTAAATTGTGTTTTAAAGACCACCAACAGCTAAGGTTATTTGGGCCTAGTCAAAGAATAAAAAAAAAAAGAGTGTTTATTTTTTGCAAATATTTACTAGGTGGGAAGTATAGGACTGGTCATCAGTCGAATTTTTTTTGTCAGCCATTGCATCTATATTATTCATTTTTTACGAAATTTACACTACCAATACATCAATTTCTAAGAAAACCGGGGGTCTCATTTAGTTCTGTCGCCCCGGGTCTCCCACCGGCTTAGTCCGCCTTTTGAATCAGTCTGTATGTAAGCGTGAGGTAGGCATTAAACCCTATGTAATATGCGTCTTCTTGTACGCACATCCTCTGTATGTACGTGATCAAAGCGACAAAGCTGTTAATAAGCGAGCTTAGACCGCAATATGCTAAGATGATGCGTGTTTCGTCCCAAGATATTATAATAAGACCGAGCTACTTCAAATACAGCCGCACTAATAATATCATTATACATTATATTATGTACTACGTGGCACATATTATTATATCAAGAACTAGTGGATGTTACATAGTAATGCACGATACGAGATGTTTTAGTCGATGGTCTCGATTGTTCAAACATCTCGATGACTCTCGATGGTTGTCACTTGGACTCGATTGTTGTTGTTTCATAGTTCACCGAGATCGAGTCGCATAGCACTGAATCAACACTGTTGAGAGCTACATAATATAAAATCGTTCATCACTCAACAATTGTGGTCGAGTCGATGGTCGATTGTGCAGAAATCGCGTAATACGAATTCAATATTGAAGAGATCACAGAGTAGTGAGTACCGACTGAACAGTGTGAACAGTAAACAATCAACGAGTCGCGTGAACGTCAGTCGACTAGCATTTAACCTTGAATCTCGATTATATGTACTTATTCTCAATCGCTGCTATTGCTATAACCTATGTGGCAAATAATCGACTTGAACAATCGAACATTTCGACTGTAAAAAAACTCCGAGTCGATTGTGGACTCGATTGTTATTATGAACGATTACAATTGTTTCGATTGTAAAAATATCGCCCATCACTGTTACACTTACATCCATTGGTTTCGGATTCAAACTACGTTAAAAGCCCAATTTGCCACATCCACTATAAAATAGCTGCTTTACATGTTTGTATACATGCATGTAAAGCGATTTTTGACAGGTCGGTGTGCGGGAATGCATCTTTCCCACACTAGTGTGGGAAAACAAACCGTTTCTATAGTGCGATGTATGTTTATTCGCCCTGATCCGCCCGCTATTACCTACTGACAGCTACTCTTGGTCTACTATAGAAGTGAAGTTGGCAACGCAAATGAACTGTCAAAATTCTTTAAAAATGAAGTGAAAAGCAGTTATTTTATAATGAGTATGGCAAAAAAATCCATATATATATCGTGTGTTATGATATTATGACTCGTGGGATAGGTGACTGTTAAAAATCGCTATCGTTCGTTTTAACATACTGTCACTAATCGTCAGTAATATACCTCATTAAGCTACTAGATATACGATCTACTATCATATTTGACTATTTTACATGTCATAAGGTGGAACATGGATAAGCTAATTTATATAAACGCAATTATATATCATGTACTTTTTTATTTCCAAAAATTACTTAACAAGAGAATAAAATTATAAGCAGTATAAATGATTCACCAGAAAGATATTGTTGTTAGATATTGTTATTTTCAAAAACGACTACTTGGGTGGGTCTACCACTATGACAGGATTTAAAATGACTGGGGCTGGCTTGATACAAAATCGAATACAAAAAGTACAGTCCTTCTCCATCGAAGAACTTGCTGATTTTTCTGATTTTTTGATGACCCTTGTCAGGGTTTTCCAATTCCCTGAAGCACAAAGGGATAATCATGATTTTGAATCAGTTACAACACATTTTTTATATAAGTAAAATGAATTCTAATTACCCGACTGCCCCAGAAGGAGGGTAATGTTTTTCGAGTGTATGTATGTATCTATGTATGTATATTTCTTCATCACGCTCTGTAGCCTAAACGGCTTGATGGATTTTGAAAAATGAGATGTCATTAGATTCGTCTGAATCCCGAGAGTGACATAGGGTATATGACGTTACGGAAAATTTAATATGGCGGATGCTAGACGCCATTTTGTCAGAATGCAAAAGTAATTTTCCTTCTAAATACATTGATATAGGTATCAAAATCAAAACAAAAGAAAGGTTTCGTTGACATTTCAAATAGGGTATATGATGTCACGGAAAATTCAATATGGCGGGTGTCAGTACGCAAAAAATCGGTGTGGGGTATCAAATGAAAAGGCTTGATGAGTAGATTCAACTAAAAGGAAGGAAATAAAAAATTTATTAAAAAAAACAAAAACCCGACTGCGTAAAAATCGAACATAAAAGATGGAAACAAGATCAAATGATAACATGCAGTCGGAGGAATAGTAGTAACAAATTGAACAGAAATACCTGATGTTACTACTATGCCTCCGACTGCATGTTATTATTTGATCTTGTTTCCATCTTTTATATTCGATTTTTACGCAGTCGGGTTTTTTGTTTTTTTAATAAATTTTTTATTATCTATTATTATTTTGAATTATACACCGGATTTCCGCCTACCGATACGTAATTGCCATTTAAAAATAATTTCCAATAATTCTCTACATTTTCGTGGAGTCCGTAACTTCTATAAAAAAATGACCCAATAAAATATTTTGTTATAACTTACATTTTCTATTTGGTGTAATTTCTGAAAAAAAAGTATCTATGTAAGTATTTTTTAATATCACAATGTTTAGGTAAGCACTTTATTTAAGATGTAATAGTAGACTGTATATCTAGTGGCGTAATGAGATATATTACTGACGAGCAGCTATTATAAAGTGGCTATTTGAAAAAATGAATAGTTACCCATTTCTTTAACAACGGCACTAGAGAATTGGTGAATATAGTCAATAAATTTATCATTCTCTTCTCTATCATCTGCAAAAAAAATGAAAAATAAGTAGGTACCTACCTTTTTTCACACATTTTATAATTATTAATTGATGTAAAAAGGAACAATAAAAAAATACCTTGTGTGTTTTCCGGAATGCCTTTAATCAATATAAGAGCATCGTATCCTAAAAAAATATAAACAAAATAAGAATAAGACCAACATAAAAAAACTCGGGTCGCAGTGCCAAAACCCTGCCGACAATATAGTGTATTTGCTAATACTGGCATTGTGGCTTTATTATGTAAACTTAAGTTTGTTTTTGAACAAAATAAAAAATTTAACCCCTTAATACATCCCTTAAAATAATATTTTTTTTCTTAATTTCAATATTTTTATCAATGCAACCTCGGTACCAAATTAAATACACCCTTCAGTAAGTAAAGCACTATCCGCAAACTAGTGTTTTCATAAAATTTGTAAGTCCGGTCCTGTCGGGCCGATTTTATTAAAATTTTGGCAGCACATTTTAATCGTTACTAAAAGGTTAAATTTCAATTTTGAAACGATTTTGAGAATTTTTTCGGCATTTTTGGGCCCAAAAACATTTTTCAACCCTTAAAAACTACCCTTAAAATGGTCCGATTGAGCCCATTTTAAATAGGCTTCGTGCGGTGATGGATTTCAACGTGCCTACCAAATTTCGTCAAAATCAATTAACTCTTTCGAAAGTTATTGCCCGCACACATATATATATATATAAATATATATATATATATATATATATATATATATATATATACATATATAAATAGACATTTCCAAAAATGGCGGCAAACTGTTCAGGAGGGTATGAAACGTCGAGAAATTTTGGTCCGACCCCTAGGTCCCGCCATCCGACCGACGCCAATAGTGTATGTGCCATATGGCAAATAAACTAATTAAATATAATATGAATTTTTTTACACATATTTAGGAATGAAAATAATAAGTTTGAGAATTTATATGAAAATAAATTACTTACTCTTTGTAACCATTTCTAAAATATGTAAAAAACTATCCATATCTAAAAAAAATATAATATGCTTGAGTATCGGAGACGCAGATGACCTGAGATGTCGAGCGTCTATAATATATAATCTATTTATCTTGAGTATTGGTCAGTAGGTATGCAATTTTATCCGAAAAAGATTTTTTAGTGAAATAAAAACAAAAGATATTTCGAAGTGTTTCGCAAAGGCTGATTACCCAGTTTTTCAAAACCATCGTGCTAAAAATCAAGGGCGCACCCAGCACCTGAACTAGAGGGTGGCTACTCATATTAATTTAGAGGAAGGTGGGGGAGTGAGGCCCGATTTCTCACAAAATGAAACTATTGGAAAACGGTTTTTAACATACTAATGCTACCACCTTATAATAGGTATCTACTACCTAGTACCTACAATATACTTAACTGAGATGAACTTTTTCTTGAGCGGAGCAGCTGTCTTGTCCCTCGCTTGGTGTGTGTGTTTTAAAGACCACCAACAGCTAAGGTTATTTGAGCCTAGCACCAATTCATATTTTCAATTCATTATTTTTTTTTAATAATAAATTGAAAATCCAATTGACACTTTTACCAGGTCTCGGGCTAGAACCTGGGAACTGGGGACTTGTAATAGAGTAACCATAGCAACGCCATGTAAACAACAACATCGCTACACTCTCGGCCATTCTCAAGCCCGGTACGCCCTTGGTAAAAATACAATTAATATGTGACGCTGTCTATAATAAATAAAGTTCAGAGAATGTTGCTATCTACGCAATAACAAAAGTGATTTTTAAAGCAATTTTTTATTTCGAAAATAAGATATAGATGGCAGTACATATTAATTCATTTTAATGTCAATATCTCGGTAGTACGGAACCTTCTGTGTATACAAAAAAAAAATTGGTACTTGACCAATTGTTTCAGATGTAATTTTGGAAGCTATTTTTTCCGTCATTTATTTTAAATTTATAGGAAAATAAGTTCACCTTTTTGCTTATCCAATTCTTCAGACATATAATAAATGGAATCAATGGCTGCAACTGTCACTAAAAATAATTAAATTACTGAAATTAATTACAGAATGTCAATAGTTCTAATAAAAATGTCCACCGAAATAATTTAATAGCCTAAAATATTTTTTGAATTTTGCTTTTTACTTAAAAATAATAAATAATTTAAAAAAGCCATACTTACTTTCATCCGGGTCGCATTCTGTGTTAGCTTTTCTGTCAACTGAAGGTCGAACGGTGTCTGCTTTGAATATTTCTATCAGCAGGTTAACTGGAACAAAAAAATGTTATTTAGATTAAAAAAAGTACAGCCAACATAATTTTGGCATGAAAGTTGTAATCAGTTCTTACCAGATTCCTTGTCGTCATCATATTCGGTGAAAGTGTGTTCTCCAGGCGTAACAGCTATAAAATAATCCAAATCCAAAATTTTTCAAAATTTTGGAAATAATATCATAACAATTATTAATTCAACAATGATCCCAACCCACAAGTATTCGCGTAATCCGTAGGTAGTGAATTTAATATTTTTTCTTAACATTATCAATCGGCAAACTACGCCATCATGATTGTTAAACGTCAAACGATTGTTATAGGATATACAAGGAAAAAATCAGAAGTCACTGTCGAGACTTGAACCCGAAATTTCCAGTCTCCGGCTGGTTAAGTTACCAATTTACTCACATAGTGCCCGAGAGTTGAATCTGTTCCTTCCCTATATATTATAACACAAATCGCACCTCATGCGAGAGCGGATTTATTTTTAAGTTATAATCATAACTAAATAGTAAAAAACTCGGGTCGCATTACCAAACCCTGCCGACAATATAGTGTATTTGCAAATACAGGCATTGTGGCATTATTATGTGAACATAAGTTTGTTTTTTGACAAAATAAAAAATTTAACCCCTTAATACATCCCTTAAAATAATTAAATTTTTCTAAATTTCAATATTAGACATGGATTTTATCAGTACAACATCTGCACCAAATTAAATAGACCCTTCCATAAGTAAATCCGTATCAATAAACTAGTGTTTTCATAAAATTTGAAAGTCCGGTCCTGTCGGGCCGATTTTATTAAAATTTTAGCAGCACATTTTAATCTCTACTGAAGAGTTAAAATTCAATTTTGAAACAATTCTGACAATTTTTTCGGTATTTTTGGGTCCAAAAGCTTTTTGGAACCCCTAAATACAACCCTTAAAATGGTCCGATCAGGCCCATTTTAAATAGGCTTCGTGCGGTGATGGATTCCAACGTGCCTACCAAATTTCGTTAAAATCAATTAACTCTTTCGAAAGTTATTGCCCGCACACACACACACACACACACACACACACACACATATATATATATACATACATACATATATATATATAAACATTTTCAAAAATGGTGCCAAAATGTTCAGGAGGCTATGAAACGTCGAGAAATTTTGGTCCGACCCCTAGGTCCCGCCATCCGACCAACGCCAATAGTGTATGTGCCATATGGCAAATACACTAATAATATCATAGGCTACAGTTTCCGAATATAGCTTTTTCGCTTATTACGACATTTTTGTCATCCTCATTAAGCGAAATATCCGGAGTATCCCTACATGATTGTTTTGAATGCATGTACCTAATGATAATTTTTAATTTCTTACCTAATATTCTCCTTTTTACGCAAACATCTGAAAATTTAACAGCAAATTAATAAGTTCCCATATGCCATTTAAAATAATTGGCTAATAATGTCGCCAAGAGGCCTATCTTTGAAGACTATTCCTTATTTTAACACAAAAAATGTATTTTAGCTCCAAATATCAATGTTCTTACGTAATCTCGGTAAAAAGGATGATTTATTGTATAGATTACTGCATTATTATGTTAACATTTATATAATTTATTCACCTTTTTTTATTCTTTTCGATCGTGCACCTAAAACAATTCCCAAATGATATCTATTAATAAGTTAACAAATTGTTGCAATGCAAATAACGATAACCTAATAGTGCTTAGTATATTTTTTAATAAAATCAAATAATTTATTTGAATATAAAATAACTTATGTGAGGTAGACAAGTTTTTGCGAGCTGAAAAAATTTTAAGAGATTTATTATATCCCTAAAAATGGTTCTATTTTTCCAAGTTCCAATAAGCGACTACCAATTTATCATTTAAACGTCAACATAGAAATTAAATACACAATCCTTGTCTCGGGATATTTTCTTTAATTTAAAAAATGGGATAATTATTAATTAATTCAACAATGAATTTTTAATCCACAAGGCATCCACTAGGTAGTGAATAGTATTTCTTAACATATCAGTCAGCATATTATGCCATCATGATTGTTAAACGTCAAACGATTGTTATAAGATATATATGGAAAAAATCAGAAGCCACTGTCGGGACTTGAACCCGAAATTCCCAGTTTCACTACCTAGTGGATGCTTTGTGGATTAAAAATTCATTGTTGAATTAATTAATAATTATTATATTGTTGTCCACAATTACCTAACTCATATATTGTTATTTATTAAAAAATGGGTCTTGAAAGACGAACACCCAGCCAGCCAGCCAGCCAGCCTGACGGACAAACGAGTGATCCTATAAAGGTTCTAATTTTTTTTTATTGAGATACGGAACCCTAAAAGTAGTCAAACCAATGAAATAGTAGATTGTATGTCTAGTTGCGTAATGAGGCATATTACTGACGAGTATTGACAGCCACACGAGTCATAACATCATTACGCGCTATAAAATGGCTGCTTTTCACTTCATTTTCAGTATTTTCAAAATTTTTTGACCGTTCATTTGTGTTGCAAACTTCACTCACAGGAGTATGTAATAGCGGGAGGATCAGGCGAATAAACACTATGGAAATGGCTTGCATTGCCACACTAGTGTGGGAAAGATATGTTCCCGTACACCGGCCTGTTAAAAGTTAATTTACATGCATGTAAAGCAGCTATTATACAGGGTGTCCCAAAATTGCTGGGACACAGAGCTACCACGTATAGTAGAGGTCAAAATAAGTCGATTGGACCCAATTTATTTATATACCAAAATGTACCGTTTGCCCGTGAGAAGAGTTCAAAGTTTACATAAAAAACACTTTTTTGTACGCTGTTCAGAAATGAGTAAAACAAATTGAATGAAATTTGATAAAAGTGCATTTTAGAGGATTACTCTCCTTTCGGTAATCAAATAAACCCAAAAGAAATTGTAGAAGGGTTAAAACCACCCTCACCCCATGAAATTTTTTTCGGAACTTTCTTAGGGGTGATAATACGGTTCTCAAATTTTTTAGCGAGAAGACTGATTAATTATCTTCATTTTGTTACTCTTGTAAAAATTTCGTATTCCGCATAGTTCCGAAGGAAAAAAATGTTTTCTTAAATAATGCTAACAGATATTCCTAGTACAAGTTTAATAAAATTGTAATACAAAATTTTAAATACAAAATTTTATGTAAACTTTGAACTCTTCTCACGGGCAAACGGTACATTTTGGTATATAAATAAATTGGGTCCAATCGACTTATTTTGACCTCTACTACAGGTGGTAGCTCTGTGTTCCAGCAATTTTGGGAGACCATGTATAGTGGATATGGAAAAATTAAAAGATAATTTATAAATCGCTACCTGTTGAGAATTGCTTCCTTAGTACTATGTCCCTTCTGATACCGGTATCTACAAAAATAATATGAAACTGATAACTAGTTATCCCGTACAAAAATTAGTTATCCCGAACTAATATTAATAATACCTGGTACGGTCTTGGGTCTTTTGATTACTTTTTGCTGTTTTTCGAGTATATCTGAAAACACAGATAAATTAATAACATATCTAATTATACGAATTAAAAATACGTAAAAATGGTTGTCAAAGTATAAGTAATATATTTTTTTTCCTCTAAAAATATTTTTTTCCTGTTGTTGCTGGTGGTTTATAAATAATTTGTAATTTTTGAAAATTGCAAAAATGCCAACATTTTCACACATGATGGAATAATAGTCCAGTCACGAGAGATTAAAACGGGGGGTCCACCTTGCGTTTTGTGCAGCAAATGATTTTATTAACTTCCCACTGGAAGTTATTGTAATGGGTCCGAAAATCGAAATCAAAAAGGAAAAAAAATTTTAATGTTTCAAGGTCACTACACTATTTTTACACTACTTTTAGAAAGATGTCTGTGTGTGTGTGTGTGTGTGTGTGTGTGTACGTACGTATGTGTCCATTTCTTTCAAAGACGAAATCTCGAGAATGAAAAATGATATCGACTACGTTAGGGTGTCAATCGACGCGTATTAACGTAAATATGATCTGAAAGAAATTTTTTCAAAATCGGTTCAGCCGTTCTTTTTTCTTAACCAAATAACCTCCAAAAAAGTAGATTTTTCACAATATCTCGCGAATAAAAAATTATATCGACTTCGTAAGGGTGTCAATCGAGGCGTGTTAACGTCATTTTGATCCGACATAAATTTTATAAAAATCGGTTCAGCAGTTTTTTTTTTTTTTTTTTTTTTTTTTAATTATTGATGTTTTTTAAATATTTATCAAACTGGGAAGTTCGTCGTGTGGACCTCAAGGGTCGCACTTTAGTCCTAATAAACGACCCACCTCACGGCTTGTTTTTTTGTGTCCTCAAGCATATTTAGGAGATGTCAAATCCAAGTTTGCGACCTCTAAAATAGGGCGGGGGAGTTTTGGTGGGCTCAAAACCACGATTTTTTTGCACTTTTTTCGGTTTTTTGCTTATAACATAAAAACGGTTGGTCCTATCGAAAAAATGGTCCTATCCAAAATTAAAGGGCATAAAATTTACTTCAAAACGCACTAGTTAAATATGTATTTATTCCGATTTTTACTGACTCTACAGAACTTAGAAAAACAATATAAAAAATAAACTCTTTTTTTGTTTGAAGGCGCTAATCTCAGAAACTACCAGTCTGTAAAAGAAGCAAAGTAGTAATCAATGAGACCATTTTTTCGATAGGACCGGCCGTTTCCATGTTATAAGCAAAAAACCGAAAAAAGTGCAAAAAAATCGTAGTTTTTAACCCACCAAAACTCCCCCGCCCTGTTTTAGAGGTCGCAAATTTGGATTTGACATCTCTTAAACATGCTTGAGGACACAAAAAAATAAAATCAATTACTGCACAAAACGCAAGGTGGACTTCCTCTCGTGACTGGACTATAAGTCGAATTCTAAATATTATAAATTCTGTTCAAAGTGAAACACCAACGAAATTATTTTTGTTACAATTTCTTCACAGTTAAATCCTGTTGTACTATAACTATGATTGTTGAAGCGATGGATTTTTATCGCACAACGTGCTTTTTAAAATTTTTGCTAATCTATCTCGCAATTTACGATATTTTTATTAGTCCACTATATTGCAGCTCTATACTGAAATAATTACACAAAATATACTTTTCTCTGTAGTTAATTCTTCCAACAGATTAACTAGTGGCTTAAGAACATCCAAAAAGCTTCCTTTTGGTTCATCCAATGATGAAGATTCTAGAAGATAAAAAAAATATCTCATAGTAAAAATGTGTTCGATAGGAGTCGTCCATAACGCTCTTGAGGTGACCACCAAAGTCTGCATGGCGTTACAAGGGGAGGGGGTAAGGTAGATTCAATTATTATTCTTACGTCACACTGTTTCCTCTCAGAAAAGTTGATGGGAGTTGAATTTTCACTTTTCTGTGACGCAGATTTTACTGAGGATGTGCAAAGCTTCTCCGCCTTTGAGAAGAGAGAGGGAGGGAGGGGCGAGCTTAATATCTTCATGTATTTAATGGAGGGGGGGAGTAAAAAAAACGCAAGAAAAAACGTTATGTAGTTTATGGACGACCTCTAAGATTATAGTGAAGAGGCTAGGAGGAGGGAGGCAGAGAGGTGCGCAGCGCGGACAACCACGCTGTAAACAAACCCGTGTTAATGAATGCACCTGTTTTAATAGTGACGCGATGAAGAGCGCAGTAAAAACGCGCTGCTCATTTCTCTATTTTACACGCTCTCCTCCCTTTTTTGATTCTACATAAAATCCTACAGTCAATTCGTATGTTGCAAATAAAGAGAGATGGCAAAATTATTTTCAATAAAAAGAGCAAATTATGTTAGCTGCAAATTTTCAAATTCTTAGTACTATTAATTTTTTTTAATAATCAACACATCATATATCAATAATTTTGACGTGTTTCGCTAAAACAGTTAGCATCGTCAAGGACAAAATTTGGTTAGTGAAAAGCGAGTCAATAATTTTGGTTTAAAATTTATGTCATCGAACAGTCGACTAAATAAAAATTTTAATAGGTAACTTACTCGGCAAACTTGCGGCATTTTCATACATGTCCCAGTTGTTGCCCACTGAAAAATGGTATAAAAAATCCAGTTAAATACAGAAAACCTGCTGATAGTGTATTTTTTATTATTTCTTAGCGATAGATGCAAATCCGACGTAAAATTTTACAGAAGGAGACTTGAAACAGTTCACTTAAGTACGTCGAGAACTATCTGGCTTAAGACCTTTATTGTCGAGCGTCTAAAATCTACAATAAATAACTAGCTGACTAACGAGAACTGTCTCTACATAATATATTACAGACTTTAATTTTTCCATTTATACTTATGATTTGCGGATGTTATACTAAAGTTAAATAAAAATAGAGAAGGTACGCAAGAATTAGAAGATAGGGAACCGAATAATGATCCTTCAGTTATCTCTTGGGATAGTAATATTTTAATTCCTATCACAGTTCACATACTTTATTTTATTTGTTTGTTCAACACCCGCAAGAAATATGTAATTTCGTGGCTCTACTGAGAGTGGGCGAAATAATGAATTCTCTGACTGTAGACGTATTTCGCCCACGCTCCTGTAGACGTATAGAGAGTGGGCGAAATAGCATTTCGCCCACGCTCATTACGGGGAACGTTTACGCAAGTGTTGATAGTTTTGTCAATCAATCAGGTCACCCATTAATACGCCCACGCTCAGCAGAGCCACGAAATGACATATTTCTTGCGGTAGTTGAACAAAATATTGTGTGCGATTATTGGTCGAAAGCGAGTCGAATGAGAAGATTCCTCGAGTGTGGATTTTGCCACACGAGCGTAGCGAGTGCGGTAAAACACACGAGTGAAATCTTCTCTTTCTCCCGCTAGTCGCACAATATACTATATACTTACATCCCATAACTGCAGGAATTCTACTTTTTATTGAATTCCAACCGTTATATTCTGAAAATAAAATTTTTGAATTTTAATTTCTCAAACCATAAGTAAATATATAATTTTGGTACCCAGCGATGTAGCTTAGTGGTACAGTACTAGACTCGCATTGGGAAGGTACTGGGTTCGAATCCCGGCGGGGGCAGATGTGGCTAGGACTTTTTCCTACTGCCTCACGCCGAGAAACGGTAATTCCTGTACCGGCCGTCTTGTTTGAGGTTTTCCTCAATAATTCCAGATGAATATCGAGATGGTTCCTTATTCAAACTCCTATGCTCCCAAAGTTGCTTACCTCATCCTAATTTCCTATCATTCCTCCATTCGCACATTAGGATATAAAATTAAAAAAAAATTCACAGATTTCGCAATCCTTGCAACCATCGAGGACATTGGAAATGATAACAGCATATATGAAACATAATTAACTGTTTATTATACACACAATATTTATCAATGCACTGTTTAGTTTTGTCAGCAATAACCCTATTATTCTTCTGTTATATACGCGTTCACTTTTGCTTGATTACTTAATTTTTAAATGGATTTTTCTACAGTATTTATTAACATTTGCTCAAAAATAACACCGCAGATCGTCGCAAATACCTCTCAATTAACTAGACATGATATAAAACTCATTTCGAAAAAATTGCACTTGTTCAATTTTGCATGATTGCTCCTCATTTGATCCCAACACCGTTGTCTTTTGGCCTTGAACGAAAACTCGTAACTCTGCCCCCATATACGAACATAAACATTTCCAATGTTAAAAACTTAAGTTTAAAAAATGTAGGAAACAACGGGAAAGTGGTAAAAATGGAAAATAGTAATGGTGCGAATGGCGTCTGTTACGACATAATGTCGAGAAACCGACGTTAAACGCATTCTTATATTATTCTGGTGGGTAGCGATTCCAATGTAATATGTCACCTTGTCTCTTGAAAGTTGGTAAAAGTATCAATTGGTAAATATTGTAACTAGGCCTAAATAACCGTAGATGTTGGTGAGCTTAAAAAAATATGATTCTGTAGGCAAAGTTCTGCAATTCGATCCGAGTTGTTATTGCAATAAAATTAAATTAAAAATGTACATAAATAATGCCTACCAGCTGCAGTTCTATGCTCCGGATCTCTTCGGAAAACTTCATAATCTCGATCTAAAAATATTTAAAACATTATAATGGCACTATTTTGTTGCCAGATTAAACTGTTAAAACATGTATTTCAATAAAAACAAATCTAAGCTTTATGAAATAATTGCAACTTTATTATGAATATTCTTAAACTTACTTGACATGTTGGATTTTTTTCAACTTCTTAATTTCGAATTCTAAAAAATAATATGGAAGTGAAAATATGCGTCAGGTAGAGACAAAAACTTTTAGTATATTAAGATCTTTCCAAGTCTTCATGCTTTCCGGGCTTGTAGGCCGTGGTCCGTGGTATTTCTACCTGACGTTTCGTTTACAACTGCGGTAGACATTCTCAAAGGCGATGTGGCAGCGGTCGAGTGTCCTCCTTGGCGGCTCACAGGTCAGTGTGTCAGTGACTGTGTCCTCCCAGTGTATTTTCTGTTCGGTCGTAGTCCGTCTCTCCGTAATTGGTCAATTCGGACTACGACCGAACAGAGAACACACTGGTACTGAGAATAAAAGAAGGGAGGACACCATTCACTGACACACTGAACTGTGAGCCGCCAAGGAGGACACTTCGACCGCTGCTACATCGCCTTTGAGAATGTCTATCGCAGTTGTAGACGAAACGTTAGGTAGAAATATCACCGGACCATGGCTTACAAGCCCGGAAACCATGAAGACTTGGAACAATGCCGGCCGTGAAAGCTTGCACACTTGGATATTAAGATCTTTGTCAGATGAAGTCACTGTGTTTTACGAAACGTCAAACAACTGTTATAAAATGAAGTCGGTTAATAAAGTTAAAACGATGTGTTTTAATTAATTTAAAATATAAAGCAATTAAATATACAGGATGTATCTAAAATGCTTGGTCAAACTTCACGAACGTGCTGTATGGAAATGGTAATAGTATTTAATGATTTTGGGTTCAATCGACGAAACGGGACAAAAACAGGTAATATTACAGAATCGACAAAACAGGAAATCACCTTTTTATACAGGGTGTTCCTTAATGATGTTCGAATATTTTATATATGAAAAATTCATATTTTACCTAATACCAATACCGCTATCTAGCAAAATCAGGGCACTTTAATATGCCTCCCTCAACATCTTCATAAAAATAAAGCCTTGAATAAATAACACCAAAAAATTGTCACCAGCTCTCGGTCTAATACGCTACGTACCTAACGCTACGCTATTTGCTGTTATTGAATGATCACCATAGAAACAGGTAAATGATAAAATTATGTTAGTTACCGAGGATGAAAATAAAAAAAATAAATATTATCTCGTTCTGAAAAAAAATCGCGAAATGTTTAGTTTAGAGGGTTGATAAAATAATCGGTCTAATAACTAGTTGCTAGGCTGTATTATCATCGTCGAAGAAAAATATTTGTTTAAATACTGTTTTGTCTGTATATTGTGATTAAATATTATTTTTTTTTTTTGGTTATTCAACGTCAATAAAATGGTTTTGAAAAAGGAGTACACAGGAATTATCGAATATTTTTACCTGTAATTCCAGTTCCTAAAACTGCAAAGAAACGGAAAAACACATAAAATACTTCTGCGTAGAATTTTCTGCAAGCGTGTCAAATTTGAAAATGATCAGAAATATTATTCAAATTTGTAAAACTACGCAAGCTGCACGTCACTATTTTGGAAAATAAATCCTCCACGCTAAATTCATTGTGTCTACTCAATCAAATTTCAGAAGATTTGTAAGAAATTAATATTAAATAATTAATTTTGACCTAATCTCGATTAAGATGACCTGGATTATAAAGACGTAATGAAATGATTGTTATTTACCTTCAAAAATACTTCTTTAATTTTATTCAAACACAGAAATTTAGACAGATGCTCAAAATAGAGTACAAAAAAAAATGTTTTTCAAAAAATAAACAATTTTTTCATTAATTGTTGTTGATATTATTTAAAATTTCTAAACAATTATTACAGATGCATCACAACCACTATCAGTAAAATAAACAAAGAATATACCGTGCAACTTATTTAATTCGGACAACTATGGGCAAAAGAGTAATTTTTTCTTTATATTTATTCAATTCATGAAAAAATAAAAAATATTTTTTTTTATACTAACTAAACTTTAAATACAAATTATCAATTTATCTAAAGAAAATAAAAGTTACGTTAAATATAGCAACGAGCCTCAAACCTTGGACCAAAATTATGAACTCGAGTAACTTTGTAAATAATTACTACTATTTTTAACCAACTTAAAAAAAAAAACAGATGTTATCAATTCGACATGTAGGTATATACCTACTTATTTTGTTTTAAATGTTTGTTGAGTCATAACGAGGGGTTAACTAATTTGAATAATTTCGACGCCGTTGGGTTCAGAATGTTTACGGAATGGTGCTATAAATTTTTTTTTGAAAAAGTTCAGAAATTTCTTTTTTTTAGTAATCAAATTAATTTTTTTAATATGTTACCTCATAATATCTCCTGCATTTGTGAACAGATTTTGATGATTCATTTTATAATCAATGGGGCAGGGATGGCGAACCTTTTTTTCTACGTGCCAATTTCTTTCAAAAAATGTGCCAACAAGTACCTAAATAAAGTTAGTGGGCAAACAAATTATCCAAACGTAGATGAAAAGAATTATTATTTGGATAATGCATTGAGTGCCATGAAACTTTCGTTGACTTGTGTCGATCTCATAATATAATATGTTATTTGAATGATAGCCAAATTTTTTCGACAGCATCTAACATATTTTTAATTATTTCGATTGTGTACCTCAATGGCGTGCCGACAATATTCTGTCGCGTGCCATAGGTTCGCCATCCCTGCAATAAGGCGTGCCTACGGGGTGATCTCACATAAATTTTACTTAAATCGGTTCAGTAGTTTTTTTAGTTCAGTAATGAAATATCAAGAAAGAAATCGGTCAAAAAGTGCAAACTCCGTAGGGATTGCAGTCATAAAAAATTAAAAAAAAAAACTAGAGAAAAGACACTATAAAAAGAGGAAAATAATAAAATTTTGAGGTCGGAACCGATTTAATAAAATAAAAGTAGATGTATATAAAAAGTTTTTGTAGGTAATTAACTTGGGGCCGAATAATATGTATTCCCGATGATAATACAAGAATAAATCGTTTTTAGAATTAAATTCAACCCCTAAAGGGTTCAAACGCGGCTGTAGGGTTTTTTTGACTAATCAATGCCCAGGCCAAATCGCTAAATCTAGAAATTTGGACGGTAGGTTCCTTTTCTCACGTAAGTATCCACTAAAAAGGGATTTTTCGAAATTCAACCACTACGAGGGTCAAAAGAGGGTAACATTTTGAAAGACTAAAATGAACAAAATAAAATATTAGTAAAAAAAACTTTTTAAATACAAGCTTTTATTGAAATGTACCTACTAGAAAGGAAAAAATTATATTTATTAATTTAGGGTCATAATTATTATACAAGCGAGAGTTGCGGGTTGCGACTAATAAACTGTCATAGAGTTTACTCTTTTATAATAATTATGAACCTAAATTATTAAATTTTTTTTACATTAGAAATCGCGTCCATCGTGATTATAATAAAATTAAGAAAAATCGCAGGATAGTGTACTTGAAAAAGTAATAATAATAATAATAATAATTTATTAATCCAGTAGATCAACAACTGATATAGGACATGTCAAATTTTACAATAACAAAATATAACAATAACAATAATAACAATATTAAGTAACAAAACAAGATAAGATTAAAATAGATCATCTAAAAAGTCATTAAAAGAATAGTAGGCCTTTTCTAAAAGTATTTTTTTCATTTTCGTTAAAAAATCTTTAAAATTCATTTGCTTTAGATGTCTTGGCAATTTGTTAAATGCTCTTATGGCCGAGTATTTAATACTTTTTTCATAAAAAGTTGATTTGTGCCTTGGAAAAAATAACACAGAATCATTTCTTGTGTTATAACTATGAAATTGTTGCACTGTTGAGAATTCCTTGATATTTTTGTGTGCATATAAAAGTAATTGAAAAATATACAAACTAGTCTAAATATATAGACGAAACGTCGTACATTTAATTTAATAAATCAAATATTTTGTCCACTATCCTGCGATTTTTCTTAATTTTATTATTTTTTACTTTTTAGTACATTTCAATAAAAGCTTGTCTCTAAAGTTTTTTTACTAATATTTTTTTAATATTTTAAATTAAATAATATGACCAACGATGTCATTATCACTATAGGTATTCTGTTTTAATATTATTATGCAAGCAATAATTTGTTTTTGTTTGTAGTAAACTAAATAAACAAACTGTTTATTGTTGCATAATCTCTGATAGTACCTACCTATTTATTGACATTCACTTGAATTCAAGCTTCAGTCCAAATTTTTTTGTGATCCATAACATAGTGCATAAATTCAATCCATCCTTTGATTTTAACTATTCTGTGAAAAATTATCCTTTTAATAACAAAAAAACACTGGTAAGTCTTAAAATTATAGATTTTAGTAAATAAATAAAAACACTAAAATTTTTGTAGAGGTTAAAAATTTTTCGAAAAAATTGAATGTATTTTTGAAAACTTTTTTGAATAAAAAAATTCTTACGTACGTAATAAAACGAATAAATTCGTTTCAAAAATCAAATTTTTTTAGTGAATTGTTTGCAGTTTATTTTTGTTAATTAAATTTATTTTTTCAGAATCTTCACAACTTTTTAAATTCAAGCATAAAAAATGGCCAGTATAAGTAAGTAAAACACAGGTGTCCCATTTTCGTTTTGTAGGGAATTTCGATGACAAAGGGAGATAAAAAAACTAAATATACTACATTCCCATTAAAAAATTAAAAATATTAAAATATTAACGGTATAGTATTTAGGGTTCCGTACCTCCGTATAAAACCCTATTACTCTAGGCCTACGATGTCTGTTTGTCCGTCCGTTCGTCTGTCACCGGGTCTCTCACAAACGGTAAGCGGTCTATTAGTGACTGTACAGATGTCTGGCCTTTTTCTATGTAAAGCAATAAACACTATAAATAAGCGTTATGATTTCTCGAGCTTATCAGTTTCTCGGGTCTCGAGAATTCTCGAGGCTAATTTCTCGGGTCTTCTCGGGTTGTCGAGAAATTTACATTTACGTATGTTTTTGCATATCTTTTTGGTTCAAATAATGAAAAAAAGCGTCACAAAATTAAAAATGTGTATCATAAAAAATATCTTATTTTAAATCAATAAATTAAGTGGTTTTCCTGTCAAATAAAAGTATCAAAATAATCATAAAACTTTTATTGACAGTTTTCAACAAAATTAGCTTCTCTCAAACAAAATAAAAAAAATTAAAAATTTAAACATTAAAACGTTAATACTACGCTGACTTATAATTACAAACACAGTACCATTTTGGCAGGTTAATTAGGAAAAAAATCAACTTAAAACTTTGCAAGATCAATAAAACAACATCTGAACATAGTACATACATTATTACATACAAAACAATTAGATCTGTTTACGGCAAAGGCAAATAGTTTTATTTTATAATTTTATAGACTAAAATATGATTTCTCGAGTTCTCGACTTTTCTCGAACTTAATTTCCCGGGAATAAAGCCCAACGATTTCTCGGGAATTCTCGGCACGGGAATTCCCGGGAATGAACCCTAGTTATGACGATAAGTTTATAAATTTCTATTTTATTGCAGTCATCCACAGTATGTTAAAATGATTCATAACCTTTAATAGTGAATAATTTGGTCTTTATTAAACACTTTTAGGCTCTGCTCAACAAGAACTATTACTGCAAATAATCCCACCTATGATCAGACTTGTAGAACTTTTAGTCGAAAAACGAGGTATGTATAAAAAACTATTTTAAATATTCAGATATTTGTCTTTTAAAAATCTGATGGTAAATAAAATTGATAAATGAAAAGTTAAAATTAATAAGCTCTTTTAACTTGAAACAAGTTTACAAGAATTGAATCATAATACATATTTTGCAATTTCTATTACTGAAAAAAATAATAAATTTACATTTATTTCAGCAGCAAGCAGAAACCTTTCGCGCCAAGGTATAAATAATCCAAATTATTATAAAATATAACGCTATCAAACGTTCTTTGATAAATTTCATTCGCAAAATGTAGGTTGTTACTGTGTAAACCAGAATTCAAAATTTTGATATTTTGAGTTTTCTATCAGGAAAAAAATATTTCTTGCCATATCCACTATAAAATAGCTGCTTTACGTGCATGCATGTAAAATGACTTTTGACAGGTCGGTGTATTAAAGCGTATCTTTCACACACTAGTGTGGGAAAGCAAGCAATTTTCATATAGTGATTAGTGATTTATGATAAATTAATAAGATTTATACGGCTGAATTGCAATTGAAAATGTTTCGTTGGAAAGCAGCCAATTATATAATTGATTCGAAACATATTGGAAAAAATCATTTTGTAATTATGGTTGGTAAAATGATTTTTTCCAATATGTTTCGAATCAATTATATAATTGGCTGCTTTCCAACGAAACATTTTCAATAGTGATTTATGTTATTTGTTTGATCCACCCGCTATAAGATACTCCTGTGCGTGCCTCGGCCTACTATAGGAGTGAAGTTTGCAAAAAAAATTTGAAAATACTGAAAATAAAGTGAAAAGTTGCTATTTTATAGTGGATGTGGAAAAAATACCATATATTATATCTCGCCCGTAATGATATTATGACTCGTGTCTGTTTAACTCGTTATCACTCGTTTTGCACTGTCACTACCAAGTGCCTAGCGATAGATTCTATCGAATATTATAATAAAATATATATAGTCGATTACACTTTCTAAAATGATTATATTAATTTATTTAGGACGTACTAATAAAGGATTTAGATCAGCTCTACTGGATAACGGTATGTATATAAATTTTAAATGTTAAAACAAAGATTATATTTTTTTTTTCAAAAATGTCAAGTATGTTTGAGAAATGTCGACAGATTCTTTATTTATGCCTGCTCGATTGGTCATTCTTATCATATCTTTAGACATATTTATAATAAAAAAAAATTTTCATTGGCATTTTTTTACATAAGAGATTGCATATATTTTGTAATTCTAAAATGCAAGACCAAAATATTGGTGCGAACACTACGCAAAAAATTATTGAAAATCCACAATTTCTAATAATAAAAAATATAACAAACGAAATTTAGATGGGTACCATGGTGACGAAATTGTTTAAAGATTACAACACTGACTCAATAATACAATAATTTAATAATTAAAAAATAATGTTACATTGTTAAATAAAAAAATTGTCTAAGTGTCTAAGTTCTACCTGCCACCTAAAACGCAAGGGAGAAAGGCTGCCAGACTTACAGATTCTCGAATGGGGAACACTTATAAAGGAATTGATGAGATTATTTTACCTTACGTAGACACTTAAGAAAATCCGTCGCTGCCTCTTAGACAATTATTTCGTAATTCTGTTATTTAATAGCTTCATGTATTTTTTCTGACGTGTTTTAGATGCTGGCGCTGGTGGCGCAAAAAAAATTAAAGAACTAACACAAGGTACGATCAGTTAAATTCAAAGATTTGTGAAAATAACAAAATAATAACTTATCACTGGACTGTTAAAAATTGCGATAGTTTTAAGAGGCTTTTTATATAAACTCTTAGGAAGCCAATTTAAGTGATGCGATTTGTCAATATTTAAGTCCAGACGTCTGGAATCTGGATCTCACTTAAGGATGACGAACCCCGTTAAAATGTTGGATTAGTACATGAAAACTGGTTGTTTTTACAAAGAAAAAAGACACTCCTTGATATTCTAAATTATATAGACGACCCTAATCTCTAAATTCGAACTACTTCAATGATATTTTCACATATAATATTCTATGTATGGACAAATAATAAAACACAAATATCGATAATTTTCAAACACGGTAAATTTTTTAAAATAAAACTGATTTTATTTTTAGGGGAATTTAATATGCCTCTGCACTATATGCATTGTAAGTACATAATATTATGGTTTTATTTATTTTTATATGTAGGTACATATTTTATACGGAGAGTTCGGCGAGCTCTTGTCAGAAAAAAGATATTCTGAATCATTGAAATTATGCATCACAGCAATTCAACAGTTCAAAATATTATGTTAAAACCATTCAAGTGCCTTCTAGTATTAAATAAAGTGGCGTGGCGTCAAACATTTTTGGTTAGTTTTTAGGGTTCCGTACTGGAACTCTATTACTAAGCCGTCGCCGTCTGTCTGTCCATCTGTCCTACCTTTAAAAGGCTGTATCTTTTGAACCGTAACAGGTAGTCGGTTGAAATTTTCACAGAATATGTGTTATATTATGGCGGGTATCCTAACAAATAATAAAAAAACAAAACGTAAAAATTAAGGGGGGCCTCATACAAATAACGAAAAATGAGGCATAGAGCTGTATTATTGTACGGAACCCTCGATGGTTTTTTAATATGTTATACCTTATAGGCTTATACTATAATAACAAATACGGTATAAAATATGTGGATGGTATTTTTTTATTCAAGTGAAAAGATAATTTTTGAAAATTTAATTGAACACAAATTCACGATTTTATCTTAGATAATATAAATTCAACTTGACGTACCAATCAATCTCTTTTGATAATAATATTGTATTTAATAACTATTTATAATTTCAGGTTTTTCTAATGGAGAATATCAGAAGAAAGAGTATTATGCTTCGAAAGAGGGTATTAAATTTTGTTACATTTATTTATTTATACATTTTAGGTTTATTCTATAAAAAAAGAACGATTATTGCTTTACATTGTAATGAGCTGCATAACACTGTTAGAAAAAAGTTGAAATTTGTGAAGAATTCAACGCAAAACCTGAGGAATAAAAATGAATAATACTAACATCGTAATTGCTATTTTTTTTAAATATTTTTCTTACTTCTAGACCCGTTCACTGTTGAAATCGCAAGAGCAGGTAACTATATAAAAAAATTTAAAATTCGTTTTTTATTATTTCAGTTTCCAGGAATTCTGCTTATAGAAAATGCGGAACAATTTTCGGTGAATGGTATTAAATTTCCTTTTTCATCCTAAAGCGGATTGTTTTCGAATTATTTACAAATAACCGAATTTTATTCCCTCTGGACTCTGAAGACGCATACATTCTCTCTTTGAAATAAATTTAGAAAAAAATACTTTCTCATTGTTTCTAGCAATTTTTAAGCCATTTTTACGTAACGAGTAAGATAATATTATTCTTATGCATTTATAGATCCAAATATGATACAAAATCGAGCTTCCAAAATCCCATGTCCTGACGAGAAATGTAAGTAGCTTTAAATTTATCGTGGCCTTTTTCGCTTCTCGATAGTTTTGCGAATTGTGACATCCGAATTCATATCCCAGTTAATGATAAAAATAAAATAAAACCCCTAGTTTTATTAATTTATTTTTGCTCATTTTATCCTTCACAATTTTAGTTTGAAATGCAACCGTTCAATTATGGAAATCCAAAAACTTAGAGTGATTACAAAATAAAATCATTCCTTCTTTAACTAGTAAATAGTGCTGCCATCTAGACAAGGCAAGACAAGACTTTCAAAGTCTTGTCTTGTCTTGAAATATCAAGACTTCACTAAGTCTAAGTCTAGATTAACATACTCTTGTCTTGTCTAATATCAAGACTCTAGATTATTTTCAACAGTCTATATTAGTAGTAGTAGGTAAAGTAAACCTTTACATACTACTACTTAGTTTATCTAGACTCTTGAAAATTGTCTAGACTTTTGGCAAGAGTCCTGATCTAGATAAAGCAAGTCTTGACTTGTCTTGAAAATCTAGACTAGACAAGACAAGAGTCTAGAAAGTCTAGATCTAGACGGCAACACTACTAGTAAATATGGTTCCAACATTGGTAATAAAATTACTAGCGTCGGTAAATTACAATCTGTCACTGCAAAAGCACTTTTAATATTAATTCTTTACAGTTCACGAAAATATAGCAAAAGCAGTCACAGAACTTTTGGAACGTATCAGAGGAAAAGTTATCGGTAAATTGATTGTGTAATGTGTATCCCACCAAAAACATAAAGTAAAAAAACAAGCCAAGTTCTCGTCTGTACTGTGTGTTTTGTTATCTGAATATTATCTGATATATAGAAACTTAACTATGTTTGGTAATTTGAATTATCACTATTTATTCCGTGTGATAGTTACCAGGGGAATAAATCAACGGAATAAATAACTAACTAGGCTCGGTGAATACGGGCCGATGTTATTAGCTGCAGTGTGACTTGATAAATTTTGAGACCAAATTTAGTAAGTTTTCAAGGGTTTCAATGTTGCTGAGTTCTTCAAAAAATTCTTCAGTGAAAATTTGCCAAGCTTTACTAATAAAATGTAGACAAGGAACTTGGCATGATTTCTACATTATATTTTTTTTTTCAGATAACAAAACACAGTCCTTAAATTGTGTTTTAAAGACCACCAACAGCTAAGGTTATTTGAGTCTAGATCCAATTCATATTTTCATTTCATTATTTTTTTTTTTTAATAGTAAATTGAAAATCCAACTGACACTTTTACCAGCTCTCGGGCTAGAACCCGGGAACTGGGGACTTGTAATAGAGAAACCATAGAAAAGCCATGTAAAACACAGTCCTGACGAGAACTTGGCCTGTTTTTTTACAACAATTCAACAAATTTAATACATAAGCATGGTTACAGATGTAGGTAAATTAACAATACCTACCATATAGATTTTTAAATTCACAAATTATGATTTTGCCTAAACATAATCCACCATTTTGGATTTTTAATCCCCCATGTTGGATTTTTATTGATTTTTGATTTTTCTCGTAATTATCTCCTAATTACTTTCTATGTTCCAAATTTCAAAACTCTATCTCGATTATAAGCGAAAATTAAGCCGCTGAAGACGATGTAACTTTCCTGAAAATGTTTTATCTTATATTGCTTAAAATCCCCCTTTCAGCTGGAGGAGTGTCAATGTACTGAAATTAAAATTATTCACCCCGTTTCGAATATAGTGTGTACTGTGTATGAATAGTTTGAGATTAGGTATTTAGATTTATTTCCATTTACAGACCATAAAAACACTATTATATCCATTTTGGGGGAGATAACAGCAAGTAAGTTTTTCATCTTTTTCTATTATTTCTTGTATTGATTATTAAAATACTGCACGTAAAATAATTTCAATATTTAAATAATTGTCAAAATAAAATATAGTTACTTCTTACCACAACAGTTTTATTGATGGATGTACATTTCGAAAGCTAAGCTTTCATCTTCAGCGAACACTACATGTAGATGTAGTGTTCGCTGAAGATGAAAGCTTAGCTTTCGAAATTTTGTTTTTATTCCAACCACAGTGCTCATATATTTTTTTTATAAATAATTGTCAATAATTTTACTAACGCCTATAATATAGCAAATTATAAACATGTGTAGTAAGTAAGTAATTCATTTCCACAAATACCTATGCGTAGTGAGTTTAGTACGGCTGAGTATATTAATATAAATATAACTCGTTCAAATAAATAAATGGGCTGCAAAAAATTTTTCCAAAAAAACCCTACAAATACCTATGTTTTCAAAAATCATGTAAATCTTGTCCTAGCTGATTTTGTTTTGGGAGTACATTTTAGATTGCCCTAAAAAGCTAAATTTTGATTCTGAAACATTGAGGCTGTAGAAAATAAACTAAAAATATAATTTAAGATTGTTTCCTATTAGAAATCAACGCTAGAAACACGGCGTCTATTTCAATTCTATACGTTATTAAATATAATTATGTGCTGTAAAGTAAGTCGTGATATTCGAGGTATGTGACATCAACCGCTCGAAAGGAAAAATAAAGACGTGATCTATTTAACCAACTTCAAAAATGTAATGCGAAGCCGTTTTAAGTGCTAGACAAAAAAATCCAACGGCATTAATTAAGTTAGACAAGGTTCTTTCTAATCACATAATAAAAAATGACATTTACAGTTATTTTTTCGGGCTTTTTCAATCCTTTAAATATTTAACTGAATAAATGGGCAGTTTTGTGTTTCCACCAATGTTAACTGTTCCTTCTTAATTATGTTCTACTATGAAAACCATTATTTTCAGGTATTTATCGAGATATTTTTTATTTTTTAGAATACAAGGGATATGTGTCATTTAGTGGAATACCGAGTAAGAAAAAAAATAAGATTGTAGTAGGGGAGATCGAGTAGGGATAATACACAGTTAAAAATTATGACCCTTCATATAGGGGTCCCCAGACTGGCCAAATGAAATATCATCTTAAGTGTAAAGTATGTCAAATTGTTAACTTCAGAATGATGTTACAATTTTATATTTCGTTACCATTGTGCTCGATTTCCCCTATACCCTAGACGTATTAAAATTTATAATATTTTAAAAAGACTGAATGTGCCTCTAAACTGATTTAATATTTTCAGATGATTCAGACTCTTTTGTAAGACTTGTAATTGATTACGCTGAAAGATTCGTTGCTAATATTAATCGGCAAGCAGCAGGTAAGATCTTAGCTTTTTGAAGTTATACTTTATTACGAACGTTGTGCGCTTGGCCGCAGGGGACTAAACGTGATCATTATACAACAGTTGTAGAGAATTTTATTCCTTTATTCTCTACATGATTGATAATTACCATTTTTTTCTAAAAATGGAACGGAACCGAAAAATTCGCTAAAACCGTTTCTTGTGACCTTTGATCCCTCCTAAAATTTTTAGCGGCACTCGGATCGATGGGGACGTTTGACATTTTCTTAGAACTACAATATCAACGTTCTGACAAAAATTTCCGACTGAGGAAAAAGCTAAAATAATACCATAGATTTCCAATACCTAATTGGCAAAAACAATTTTTTTATACTTTTAGCTTACCTTCGCTTTATCTAGTGTAACTCAGACGACTTCAGAACACTTTTTCAACTCCAAATAGAAAGAACAAACTCAATTTCTAATTATAATTGCTTAAATTATACCTCGACAAACGTCACGAGGTTTAGTTAGGTTAGAATAAACGTCACTAGATGAATATCATGAATCAAGTTAGGACATTCATGTTTCATAAATTTTTAATTTCAAATAATGACGGGATTTATTAATTATTTTTATGAAACAGCCATTTTTTTGGTAAGAAATGTGTTTTAAGAGAATAGTAACGAATATTCCGTTAAACCCCATATATTTTTGAACGCCAATCGACTCCATTTTAAATTTCGCGCTCATATTAGGACCGCCTACTTCTGTAGTCTATTTAATAAAAAAAGTCGGTGTCATTGCAACTAATAAATTGAATTTTTGTTTTATTATTTCAGTGCGATATAGTGCGGCCAAAGGTAAGTAAAACTGAATTAATATACAGGGTGCTGAATCGTTTTGCGGGTAATAAGGATTTAACCCGTAAAATCAAACTTTTGCGATTTCCTGCTTCCCTAATTATTTTAGGAAAAATATCTTCGAATAAAAGTTTTAGAACATAAAATTATGCATCTAAATCATTAAACAAAATTAATTTTGCATGCTTTGTGACGTCAGAAATTTGATATGAAAATGTCAAAATTACTTCAAAAACAGATAGCGATAGCCATGGAACTTGAACAAAATGATAACGTTTTAGCTGTCAGAAAAATTTCTAATCATTTTGTTAAGTTCCATGGCTATCGCTATCTGTTTTTGAGGTAATTTTGACATTTTCATATCAAATTTCTGCCGTTACGAAGCATGCAAAATTAATTTTGTTTAATGATTTAGATGCAGAATTTTATGTTCTAAAACTTTTATTCGAAGATATTTTTCCTAAAATAATTAGGGAAGCAGGAAATCACAAAAGTTTGATTTTACGGGTTAAATCCCTATTACCCGCAAAACGATTACGCGCCCTGTACGCAACCAAATTTTTTAAATTTCTGTAAATTTTTAAAAAATTGCCCAAAAACTTTTGAGTTTTCGAATTTCTCAGTGAACGTGAAAAGTCTCGAGATTGTCTTTTTCTCTTTCAAAAACTTTAATAATAATTAAACTGTGTCTACTTTGAAGAAGCCATGCAAAAATATACCTAATTAATTCTATATTATGGTTATTTTTACAGCATCTATTTTGATACCTGGAACAGTAATTTATTCAGCCATTGGAAATGACGAAGATAAATCATTAAAAGTATAGAAAACAGATAAATTAAATTATTCATTATAAAATAACACGTTATAAACATGTTTATTTATTTTTATTAATAAAAATTATATGTATCAACAATGGTATTGTTTGATTTTTATTTTATTAAATTTTTATTTATTGTATATTATAGACGCGTCGACAACTTAGGTCATTAGCGTCTTAATTTCATTAAAAAACAACTTCCTTAAAACATTCAAGGTCGGCTACGCTAACCGTTACACCACACTGTCCTCTTTTCCTTTTTAAAGCTTGTTGTTGTCGAGCGTCTATAATTTACAATATCCATCTATTTCTTTTACTTATATTTTATTTCATAAGAATGAACAAAGTCAACACCTTAAGTGATTTATGGTAACGATATATAAATGACAAAAGCTCAACTATGTCGATTCCCGTTCAATCATGATTTTTTAATAGCAAATTTTATAATAATTATGTTTTGGTCAAGGTTATTAGAGTACAGGTTGCCTCGTTCCTTCTGACCAATCAGCGTAAGCGCGGGAATGACGTCAGCTAGAATTTAGTTTAAATCAAGTACAAAAATTGTTGAAGATTATGCTTATTTATATTAGGTGCTTCGTGCAGATTTTTTCTTAAAATTGGCAGGAGACAATAAATAGAAGGATAGATATTAAAAAATAGGATAATTTTTATTTTTATTACAAAATTTAGGTTTTAATATCTATAATATAAACAAACAAAAAATTAAACAATGCTCAAGAAATAGCAGATCTTGTTAATTACCTATTTTTTTAAATTTAAAAAACGAATAGAATTAACTAACAAATTGATAAATTAATTATTTTATATTCACAAAATATTAAAAATAACCACAAAACACCATAACACTTATAACAGCTATTATATTAACAGCTATCGCAAAATTGACAACTTATCATATTTTTTTCACTAAATAGAAGAATCATGTTTCTATTAGGTATTGAAAAAACATATCACACTACCATGGTTACTGTGATTTTTATTTCCAAAAATTAGCAGCGTCCATGGTCTGATCTTTTCTAATGAAGTGAGCAAGCATGGTATATTCTGAGTGACGTCATCCCCCCACTACTATCTATCGGAATGAGGCAACCTATACTCTACTAACCTTGTGTTTTGGTACTATTATTTATATAAGATTTTTTAAATGACTTTTAGTAACAACGAAGCAATGAACTAGTCCGAAAACGTATATCTTTTCTATCGGCAAATTTTACTAGAAATACAATTTTTTATGTTTGAAATTTTTTATAAAACGCGAGTGTTGTCTTGGTGAAATAGATTTGTTTCGATAAACAATCGAGGAATAATATTATACTGAGTATTTTATTTAATTTCTTTAATGTCACAATAAGATTTGAAGACAAATGTAAGTTTGCAGTTAAAGTAAATTTTTGTTTTGAGAATACTTACAATTTTAGCTATGCAAATTTAAGAACGACTGGCACAGAAGGAGAGGAAGATTATGAGCAAAAAACGTGTTAACTATTTCTTGCTGGGATTACATAAAATCATGCGCACTTTTTAATACATGCATTTCAACTGACAGGATTTAAAATAAAAGGTTAGTACCACTAACATCCATTCCGTTATTTATTACACTCAGATAAAATAATCGAAATAAATTCAATTCATATCTCGCTTTACGGTCAAAAACGTCTGCGGACAGCACGAATAGCCTGCATTGATATCTATCTCCAGTGTATTCCTTTTCATGTATTGTCTGCGAGGTGAAGAGGGGGGGGGGTGTTTGTGCAAGGGGGGTGGAGGCGGCGCGCCCTCGCGGAAAACTCTGCCCCCGCAAGAACTGAACGGTCCTGATATTCAATTAATTTCCTATGTGAAAGAATAATTTGTTAATTTTTTCTGTGCCGCCTCCACCCCCCTCTTCATCCCGCAGACAAAACCGTCGCACAAACACACCCCCCCCCTCTTCACCTCGCAGACAATACATGTAAAAGAATACACTGGAGATAGATACCAATGCAGACTGTGCTGTCCGTAGACGTTTGTTTTACGGTCGAGATATGTTCCGGAAAAATTGATCGCAATGCCGAATCATATATTTGCGTACAAAACCATACAACGTCCATTGGGATATAATGTCAATTAATAAGCATATGACATCTGGTGGTAGAAAATTTTACTTGAATAAGGGAAAAATGAAACAAGTAAAATAAACAAGTTTATCGAAAATGGAAATCCGCGAAGTTGTCTAATATCATGGCTGATGGCATTAAACACTATCGAGGGCAGTATAGCCTAGTGGTTAGCATGCTTGGTGCCGCAACCTCTAGACTGGACTGCCGTGGGTTCGAATCCCACCTGCGCTCATGGATGTTTTGTGATGTTATTTAGTTTTAAGTTAGTTGTTATTTAGTGTAGTTGAAAGACGCTAATGACCTTAAATGTTGACGCGTCTATAATCTACAATAAATAAAATAAACATTATATCAAGTATCAGTTACTTACTTTACAGCAAACATTATTTTCTAATGAAATTTAAACTACAAAACCAAAGCATCTATTGAAATTGTGCCCTTAACTCCGCCATGTTTTTAAAGCCCCTCCCATTTGACAGATCCCAACAGCATCGGTTTTAATTTAATTGAAACATTTTGAAATAGTGTATAGTATATATCTAGATGTGTAATGGACTATATTATGACAAGTGATGACAGTATGTAAAACGAGCGACAGCGAGTTTTTACAGACACACGAGTCGTAATTCCATTATGCACGAGATATATATATCATTTTCTGCCATACCCACTACAAAATACCTTCTTTTTATTTCATTTTCAAAAAATTTCGACAAGTAATTTGCGTCGCCATCTTTACTTCTACAGTATGCCGTGAAGTTCGTGAGTAAATAATGGCAGGCGCACGCAAGCTTATAGAGCGAATAAACAGAAGTTGCTATGGCAACCGTTTACTTACCGCCCTGCGGTAACTAAAACACTTTCCGCAAGCTTATCTCAATTGCGGAGATTAGCGTAGTCACACAGAAAGACAGACAAAGATCCAAAAAGAGCGTCTATACGATTTTATTATATATTTAAAATTATTCATGTTTCATGTATCAAATGGGAATAATAGTATAGTGTGCGACTAGTGGGATAAAGAGGAGATTCCTCGAGTGTGGATTTTGCCGCACGAGCGTAGCGAGTGCGGTAAAACACACGAGTGGAATCTCCTCTTTCGACCAATAGTCGCGCACAATATTTTGTTCAACTACCGCAAGAAATATGTTATTTCGTGGCTCTGCTGAGCGTGGGCGAAATAATGGGTGACCTGATTGATTGACGAAACTATCAACACTTGCGTAAATGTTCCTCGTAATGAGCGTGGGCGAAATGGCATTTCGCCCACTCTCTACGTCTACAGTCAGAGAATTCATTATTTCGCCCCCTCTCAGTAGAGCCACGAAATTACATATTTCTTGCGGGTTTTGAACAAAATATATAACTATTTAATATTGGTCTATTTAACAACAAAAATCTTATAATTAAAACAATTTATTCTAGGTACGAAATTATAGCGATGCAAAAGTGACAGTATTTATGAGAATTGGCATATCGTTTCTTTTTTCACAGTAAAAAGCTTGCTAATCTAACATGACCAACACGTGGGACAAATTTGTGCTATTAATATGGAAAAACTATGTGTTACAAAAACGCCATTATATGCAACTTGTTTTGGAAATAATATTTCCAATGATTTTTATATCTCTTCTGGCATTCTTTCGTAGCAGTTTACCAACTGATACTGTAAATAAGCCTATGATATATAAGGAATTTGAAGCGAGCTCAATTTTTGATGACGAAAATAATTATATTATGTTATATAACGCACTTGAAGCGGGAAAAATTAAGAATACCTACGCATCATCGAGTTCGATTACGGAGTAAGCTGCTTTTATAGTAGATTGTAATTCTAGTGTCTTAACGGGATTTATTACTGACGAGTTGTGACAGTATGTAAAAACGAATCACACGAGTCATAATACCCTTACGCACGAGAAATATATGGTATTTTTTACCATACCCACTACAAAATATCTACTTTTCACTTAATTTTCCGTATTATCCGTATTTTTTACAGTTTATTTGCGTCACCATCTTCACATTTACAGCAGGCCGTGAGTATGTAATAATAGCAGGCGGATAGAGCGAATCAACATAAGTTATTATGGTAACCGTTTACTTACCGCACTAGTTATTTGTTATGAAAGCACTTTCGGCACGCCTGCCTGTTAAAAAACCCAATACAGGCCGGTATACATACATGGAAAGTAGCTATTTTGTAGTGGGTATGAAAAAAATAAAAATTATAACTAACGAACAAACACATATTTAAAAGAGTGCAGGGGATAGAGTATCAAATAGTTTTGAATAGTAATAATGACCATTTTTTGGCACATACAATATCAATTTTTGAAAGGTTAACTTTAAAAATGCTTATATTTTGTAAACTCCTTAACTCATTCTTCTTACGAATAAAACCCTTACAAAAAGTTAACGTTAGCTAAAATTATCTAGATATTTTATTTTTTATTCACAACATTTTCACTTCAAACAATAATTAAAAATTATGTTAGTAGGTAACTAATGCTTAACTCACGCGAACCACAATACACCGACATTCTGTGGTTACGCTGTCGCAGCAATGGACCACTTTTCAACCACATTTTAGTTGGCGTGCAGACGCACGTGTGAATAGATCGCTTTGTCGACAATACACACCAAACTTGCAGGGCAGACAGTCAGTCTGCGTTGACACAACACAGACTGCCGGCCTGTTGTTGGTGTGTCGCTGGAGAATCGCACGTGTGGGTTGTGTTGGCCTGCCGACTGCGACAATTTTGTGGATGATACCGTCAACACATTGCGACTGTCGTCGCATTGTCGGGCAATGTGTCGGACGTGTGAGTGCTGCGACCCAGTTTCCATACTTTTAGGTTACATTTTAGCTACTCTCCACAGACGACGACTTTATTGTGGTTCTGATGTCGTCGGAAAGTGGTACATGTGAGTTAAGCTTAAAAGAGCGGCACAAATCGTTTTGAAATGCGCAATAAAAAAACAATTATTTATTAAATATGTTATTATTATTTAATATTTTTTTTATAATGCTACTAGTGATGGGCGATTACGAGATATTTTAGTCGATTGTCTTGATTGTTCAAACATCTCGATGACTCTCGATGGTTTTCACTTGGACTCGATTATTGTTGTTTCATAGTTCATCGCGACCGAGTCGCATATAGTACTGAATCGTACAGACGATATACACTGTCGAGAGCCACATAATATATAATCATTCATCACTCAACAACTGTGGTCGAGTCGATTGTGCAGTAATCTAGTGCTCTGAGACCGACTGAACAGTGTGAACAGTGAACAATCAACGATGAACGAGTCGCGTGAACGTCAGACTTGAGTCGACTATAACCTTGAATCGCGATTATATGTATTCTCATTCACTGGCAAATAATCGACTTGAACAATCGAACATTTCGATTGTAAAATCAAACTCCGAGTCGATTGTGGACTCGATTGTTATTATGAACGATTGCAATTGTTTCGATTGTAAAAACGTGTTACAATCGCCCATCACTAAATGCTACTGAAATATTTTTTTCAGAAAAATGGCTATGACAGAGGATCTAATTTTTGCTTACTCACCCAAGCAAAGCGCAGGACCAGTTTTTGATATAATGAAACTAGTTTCAAATCTTATAAGTAATCAAATAGTAGGCTGTGAGAACGCGGAGGCTCTAGAAGATTATATGACATCAAATGATAGTGTATTGCTAGGAATAGAGTTTCCTGATGAAATGAAATACCAAAGTAAACCATCTAAAAAAACAACATTTTCTTTGAGATATCCGACCGATTGTCATAACACCACCCAAAACGATCCTTTGGAATCGATGACGTGGCATACGGACCTATTGTTTCCCACGTTTTTGTCAATGCAACCACGGAATGCTTATGACAATGATGGAGGCCATCCACCAGGTATGTTGTCGAGCGTCTATAAGGCCTCTTTTCCACGAGACGCTGGTGTCCGGACACTGGTGTCCGACACCGGTGTCTCATTCTAGCCGATCTTACAAATATATGCATGTTTACCCACGGAACACATCTATCGGACACTCGGTTTCCGACACGGCGACTGTGTCTCGAAGTGTTTCTGCTCCGCCACTTTTTGAAAACACAGACACCTGTTTCTGTTTAGCAAAACATTGAGATAAAGCGTGCTCTACCCACGGGACACGCCACCACGCCAGTATCTCACAGTTTCCGCAGCAGTTGCATGTTGCATGTGATTTGTGATTGTCGCGAAATGGAAGTAAACACGGAAGATTTGACGGACATGCGGAAATATTGAAAGAATTTATCTGGATGATTTCGTAAATCCAAATGTAAGAATGGGTAAAGCCCTTTTTCATGCCTTTCGGCGTACCCAAAATCTTCGTTTCTTCATACATTTCGCCTTTTTTTGCCGCCTTTTTCTTATTAACAAGAGACCGAGCAAAATTAACGTGTTGTCGTCTATCTCGGCATTCAAAATACTTCTAAAAAATTCTTTTGGCAAACGCTGTGTCCCACACTGGTGTACGGTATATTCTCCATCGAACACCGGTGTCCGGACACCAGCTTCTCGTGGAAAAGAGGCCTAACCTTATCGGGGCCGTTTGGTCTAGTGGGGTAGCTTGTCGGCCTCGAGATCAGACGGTCGTGGGTTCGAATTCCACCTGTGCTCATGGATGTTTTAAGAAAGTTGTTATTTGAAATAAGTAGTTGAAAGACGCTCCTCATGACCTGAGATGTCGACGCTTCTATAATCTACAATAAATAAGTTCAACTTGAAAAGAAAGTATAGTGTGTAGGCAAGGTTAGTAGAGTATAGGTTGCCTCATTCCGATAGATAGTAGTGGGGGGGATGACGTCACTCAGAATATACCATGCTTGCTCACTTCAATAGAAAAGATCAGACGATGGACGCTGCTAATTTTTGGAAATAAAAATCACAGTAACCATGGTAGTGTGATATGTTTTTTTAATACCTAATAGAAACATGATTCTTCTGAGTGAAAAAATTATGATAAGTTGTCAATAGCTGTTAAGTGTTATGGTGTTTTGTGGTTATTTTTAATATTTTGTGAATATAAAAGATAAAATAATTAATTTATCAATTTGTTATAGTTAATTTTATTCGTTTCTTAAATTTAAAAAATAGGTAATTAACAAGATCTGCCATTTCTTGAGCATTATTTAATTTTTTGTTTGTTTATATTATAGATATTAAAACCTAAATTTTGTAATAAAAATAAAAATTATCCTATTTTTTAACATCTATTCTTCTATTTATTGTCTTCTGCCAATTTTAAGAAAAAATCTGCACGAAGCACCTAATATAAATAAGCATAATCTTCAACAATTTTTGTACTTGATTTAAACTAAATTCTAGCTGACGTCATTCCCGCGCTTATGCTGATTGGTCAGATGGAATGAGGCAACCTGTACTCTAATAACCTTGGTGTGTAGGTACATAATATTTTTAATAATTAATGTTAAAAATAATTTTCAGGCTATAGGAAGGAATCTTTCCTTGCGGCTCAACACGCAGTCTCCGTAGCTATTATCGGTTCACACAACCCACAAATTGTCACTAAACTTCCGAGCGTGTATCTTCAACGATATGGATTTCCACCTTTTAAACTCGATACATTTTTAAACAAAATGGCGTCATTTATACCTGTTTTTTTAATACTGGCTTATTTGTATAACTCCATAAATACAGTTAAATATATTACTGTCGAAAAGGAACGACGGCTTAAGGTATTATATATATATATATTATTAAAATACTATGCTGATTCCGTACTGGAACCCTATTACAAGGCCTTCGCCATCGCCATCTGTCTGTCCTAGAGTGCCCGCGGTGAGAGATGAAGCCAGGCACGTCATCAATAATATGCTAGTGAACGCCTGCTTGCCCGCAGACATAGTGCCGTGTACACAAAACTGCACATTGGGTTTTATGACGTTAGGTACAATTTTGGCAAACTGCTATGCATGACAATAAACAGCCAATAGCAAGCTAGAAGGCGAGAGCAATGCATTCACGTTACTATGACGCGGTGGCTTCATCTTTCGCCGCGCGAGGTCTACATTTAATTTCGTTTAAACGTCTAGTACTCTAGTGTCTTTTAGCTGCCCAAAGTCGACGTGCCTCAGTTGATCAAGATAATATGTACTGTACCAAGTCTTCATGGTTTCCGGGCTTGTAGGCCGTGGTCCGGTGGTATTTCTACCTGACGTTTCGTCTACAACTGCGGTAGACATTCTCAAAGGCGATGTGGCAGCAGTCGAAGTGTCCTCCTTGGCGGCTCACAGGTCAGTGTGGTCCTTTTGATGATACTTGAGCCGCCAAGGAGTACACTTCGACCGCTGCCACATCGCCTTTGAGAATGTCTACCGCAGTTGTAGACGAAACGTCAGGTAGAAATACCACCGGACCACCGTCTACAAGCCCGGGAACCATGAAGACTTGGAACAATGCCGGCCGTGAAAGATTGCACACTTGGATAATATATACTGTATTTATATTTTTGTCTGAAATCAACCTAAATGAAATTGAATCATCACAATGCAATGTGTGCTTTTCGATTGCAGGAAGCAATGAAGATAATGGGCTTACCGAACTGGTTACACTGGACAGCGTGGTTTATTAAATCGTTGATATTCTTAATACTAATAAATATAATGATCACTGCATTTTTTACTGCGAAGATGTACGATGACAAAGAAGTTGCCATTCTGTCCTACTCTTCTCCATTTACCTTATTCGTAGTGTTGATGATTTATAGTTGCTCGGCTGTAACGTTCTCCTTCATGGTCAGCGTGTTTTTCTCAAAAGGTTCAGTATTAATGCCTTCTTTTTAAATTTTATTATACTGTGGGTGTATGTCATTTTGAAAAATGAAAATTTTGAACGTGTTAACTAAAACCACAAAGTGCATTGGAATTTCATGCTTTCACGACCGGTAGACATCTTGGTAGCAAGTGTTTCCGGGCTAGGTAGCCGTGGTCTAATAGATTTTACTCCGTACGTTTCGCCCAAAGCTCCGTTGGGCATCTTCAGCGGCGATTGGCAATACGATATGATCTTCTTGCCGGTCACCAGTCGACCGGCACGAAGATCATATCGTATTGCCAGTCACCGCTGAAGATGCCCAACGGAGCTTTGGGCGAAACGTACGGAGTAAAATCCATTGGACCACGGCTACCTAGCCCGGAAACACTTGCCACCAAGATGACTACAAAGTGCAGTTGCAAAACAAACAGCTCTAAAATAATAGATTGTACCTATGTCTGGACGCGTAATGGGGTTAATTACTGACGAGTTGTGACAGAGTGTGAAAACGAGCGATAGCGAGTTTTTACAGTCACACGAGTTATAATATGATTACGCACGATATATATATATGACATGTCTTGCCATACCCATTACAAAATACCTACTTTTCACTTCATTGACAGTATTTTCAAAAAAGTTTGCCAGTTTATTTGCGTCGCCATCTTTACATTTACAGCAGGCCGTGAGTATCTAATAGCAGGCGGATAGAGCGAATAAGTTACTATGGCAACCGTTTACTTACCGCACTAGTTATGTTATGAAAACACTTTCGACACGCCTGCCTGTTAAATGACCCAATACAGGCCGGTATACATGCAGGGAGAGTAGCTATTTTGTAGTAGGTATGGCAAAAAAAACTAAAAAAAAATTGTTCGCAAATTGTCTGAAATAACGATTTTCTGTTACGATGTTGTTTATGATATTTAGATATAGTATATTATAGTATCTTCTACAAGCGATTCATAAAAAAAATATGCAAATATTGATAAGAAGATACCGCTTAGCACACTTATTCTTTAGAGCCTTAAGAATAATAAAAAGAGGAGCTTTCTGTCCGTTTTAACTCATCTGAAACTATTTTTTTTTGTAATCAGCATCCTCGAAATCTAGGGGGAGTAACGTTCAAACTCAGAAGATAGATGAAACCACTTTTCCATCCCTTGGGAGGATAGAATCGACCCACAAGAGCAGTCACGGTTATGTCCCTGCCATAATTCTTCCTTCTTTGTTATATCCCGGTCAAATCATTAACAGTTTCCATCGAGAAACCATGCTGTCGCGCGTCCGTGTGCGAAAACCGAAAAAAGGAGTAGTTTTTGGCCGTTTGAGAGGGTGGGCATGGATAACGGATAACCTCGAAAACGGGAGGGGGAGTTGGTCCTGCAGGGGGCCCGAACTATTTGCATACTCTTCCGACTCGTTGACTCCACTATATTGCCTAGCTTCCGGATCATCCATGGACACGGTATGCGAGTGCAATCCACGTAAAAAGATAGATGGATTTTGATAAGAACTAGGTAATTGTCTTATTTTTGGTGTAGAAATCATCCCAGAAGCAATGGCACATGTTTTTTTACATAATTGTTGTCTTAATCCTCACATAAAAGGACCAATGTTGGCCGACAGTCAATATTCAATAAGTTACCTGTTTCTATTTGGCGCCTTAGAAATTTCAACAGTTTCTTGTATCTATTTTGACGTAACTTTCGTTCTATTGCAGCCTTTAAAGGTTAAACAAGTGATGCGGTGTAATGAATAATTCCCATGGCATCTGAATCACAATAATGGATTTCCAAATTTTTTCTTTATCTCAATAATCATTCTTAAGATTCTACAGGATAAATGTGCTAAGCGTCACTTTCATCAAACATATGAGGTCAACCAATCCCGCATTTCGTTCCTTACCGACTTGTGGGTCAACCGTTCGATAGGCTTAATAATTAGTAATAAAAAATGTAGTACTCCGGCAGAACTTTCCTTGATGAAAGATAGTTACCTAAGCTAGACGTTTTTTATGGTGTTTGCAGCCATTCTGAAAAATGGTGCTCTGCGACGTCAGCAAGCCTCCTCATCTTAAATCAATCTTAAAGTTCTAAAAAATAAGTGTGCTAAATGGCATCCTTTAATCAAGATTTGAAATATTCTTCAAAAATATTGGACGAACACATTTCTTCCTTCACTGATTTATGGATAACCCGTCAGGTATATTATATCATAGTAATATCAAACATGTAGTGGGTACTTCATGAAAACTTGTATTTTTAAAAAAAAGTTCAAATCTGATCAAAATATATCCAAGCTTTTTAACATTTCTGCGATCTAACTGCAGAGCCAAAGTTCAAGATTTATAATACTAAATTTTTCTTATAGCAAACGATGCTTCTGCAGTTGCAGCCTTATTATGGTACGTTGTATACATTCCGTTCGACCAGTTCCAAACTTACAATCTTGGACGTCTTGCAAAATGTTTCATTTGTTTGAGTTCGAATTCGGCGATGGGATTTGTATTTCAATTAGTTATTATATACGAACAAATGGGTGAAGGTATGTCTAAGAAACAGCAATAGGTAATAGTTACAGAGTGTATCACGGAGACTATATCGTAGATAGCTATGGCCTGATTACTGGCTCATTTCGCACCAAACCAGTCCAGTCTAGTCGCATCCAGTCAAGTCGGACGCTACTGGATTGGACATATTAACTTATCGTTGAAATAAAGGCAATGTGTAAATCTGGTTTCATACTAAGCGCGTCACGTCCAGTTCGATCGCGTCAAGACTTATCAAGACTGATTGCGACTCAGCCGGTTGAATTTTTAATGCCAGTCAGTCCAGTCTTGACACTCAGAATGGATGTAAACATCTTAATTTTATTAGTGCAAGCAAAAGACGGTCATTTAGTAAGTCCTGTTGTGGTATGGTAGTAAGTCCCGGTATGTATGGGATGAACCCAAAACAGATTTCTTCGTTTCTTCATCCTTCTTCTTCTGTGTAGCCGACGTAAAATTATGCCTTGGAGAAGTACGTCCATCTTGACACAAAATTCTTCACAAAACTGTGCCACGGCGACCGCATCGTCGCTGTCGCGAACTTCGATCGGAATTTGCGGACGGCTGACGCGACGTATTCAGTGCGAAAGGAAATATTGACGTTATTTGACTGAACGCGACTGGACTGGACTGGTTTGGTGCGAAATGAGCCTTAGTCGTATACAGGGTCTTCAAAGTTAAGTCGGCACTATTGCTAACTTCGTTATTTTTGGATCTACAAAATCGGTTAAATTAGCAAACTAAAGTATTTTTTCCGCTGATTAAAACGATGAAAACAGAAAAACAATTGAGCATCGCGTTTTCGAGTTATGATTGTCAGAGTCACTAGGAGTGTTGCAAGCGGGCTACAAAATGCTTGGACCAAGAGGGTAATGTTTTTGAGAATCTTATTTGAATTTTGTTTTCTTCCAAGTTATAGAATAATTTGAAATAAACGATATTTTTCACCTCATGGATATTCTTGTCACTTTCTATTTTATGGTGAGCCAAAGCTGCCACTAACACACCTACCTTTAATTTGAATTTGAAAAATCATTATTAACTTAGTCATTTTTGACATAAGGATAGAAGACTATGGGACACTTTTTGTTCAGAATTCAACTGTCTATCGATTGTGAATATTGTATACCGGGTGTATCATTTAAAAAAATAGAAATTTTTGATAAAACTCGAAAACGCGATATTCAATTGTTTTTCTGTTTTCATCGTTTTATTCACCGGAAAAAATACTTCTAGTTTGCTAATTTAACCGACTTTGTAGATCCAAAAATAACGAAGTTAGCAATAGTGCCGACTTAACTTTGAAGACCCTGTATATCGAGACCGCAAAAACTTTTTTTTTTAATTATTTATATAGGTACGAATTACGATCCTAGGTAGCTAAATTCTGTCCAATGAAAATATTCTCGAGTCTTCAGTTATACCGGAATTCGACACCCAATTTGTTGTTTAAAATCTAAGATCACATTATATTATCTGATTCCAATATTATCACCCATTAATTTCAACGTTTATTTCTTTAAAATCGGTGCAGCAATTCATGATTTCAAATAATAATAATATTCCAAGTCTTCATGGTTTCCGGGCTTGTAAGCCGTGGTCCGGTGGTATTTCTACCTGACGTTTTGTCTACAATTGCGGTAGACATTCTCAAAGGCGATGTGGCAGCGGTCGAAGTGTCCTCCTTGGCGGCTCACAGGTCACACTGACCTGTGAGCCGCCAAGGAGAACACTTCGAACGCTGCCACATCGCCTTTGAGAATTTATTATTATTGATACATCAAATATTATTAAAGGAAATTATTTTAACTGTCCCAAATACTCGTAGGTTTACAGTGGAGCAATATTTGGAAAAAACCGGAAACCTCAAAAAATAATTTTGTAATCGGTGACGGATTGATGATGTTAATAATAGATTCCATAATATACATGTGTGTAGCGTTGTACGTGGAACAAGTATTTCCGGGAGAATACGGAATTCCAAGACCATGGAACTATTTGTTCAAAAAATCTTATTGGAATACCGCAAAAGTCGGAACAAGTATATCTGAAAGTGTACCAAGTACGCCAAGTATGCCGATTGAACGTGGTATGTAAATTTGGTATAAAGAAACTTGTGAGATAACTGACGATTATGACGTCGCTAGTAAGGTGTTAGGTTCGTTACCTACGTCCATATTTTACCTTGCTTGAGACAAAGGGCGATGTAAATCAACAACAAAAAATGTTTTTTTGTTCAACACCCGCAAGAAATATATAATTTCGTGGCTCTACTGAGGGTGGGCGAAATAATGAATTCCCTAACTGTTGATCGTACAAAGTGGGCGAAATGCCATTTCGCCCACTAGTGGGCGAAATGCCATTTCGCCCACTAGTGGGCGAAATAGCATTTCGCCCACGCTCATTACGGGGAACGTTTACGCAATCAATCAGGGCAGAGTGGGCGAAATCCCATTTCGCACACTCGAGGAATCTCCTCTTTCTCCCTCTAGTCGCACAATATACTATTAATATTATACGGGTTAATAATTTTCCATTAAAAGATTCAGTTTTTTCTACCCATTTTTTTCTGGAATATGACAAAATAGTGAAGTTATGTTTTTCTTTTTCGCCACAAATAAAAAATAACACTAGCCAACACATTTCAACTTTTTTTTGTATTCTTGACAAACATTGTATTTTTGTATTCTATCAGGCCCAAGTACGCCTAAAATACCTATTAAACTTGGCTCTTGGCTTTAAAAAAAATAAATATAAAACGGTTGTTTTATGATAGTGAAAAAGAAAAAATGTCGCTAAATCGATATAATTACAAAAAACCATTAAACATTATATTTTTGATACAAAATTAAACATTCTTCTTACGATTTTTAGCCTATTTCTTATAAATTACTTTTGGGGCATCTTTTATAACAGTCCAGCAGTAGTCGGCTAACAGCTCAGGACTCCATTTTTCTTGGTATCCTTTTTCCAGTTCAAGAACGAAATTGGGATCATGTTAGGTTGATGGCAACTTGCCTAGTGATGGGCGATTACGAGATATTTTAGTCAGTTGTCTCGATTGTTCAAACATCTCGATGACTCTCGATGGTTTTCACTTGGACTCGATTGTTGTTGTTTCATAGTTCAGCGCGATCGAGTCGCATAGTACTGAATCGTACAGACGATGTACACTGTCGAGAGCCACATAATATATAATCGTTCATCACTGTGGTCGAGTCGATTGTGCAGTAATCGAGTGCTCTGAGACCGACTGAACAGTGTGAACAGTGAACAATCAACGATGAACGAGTCGCGTGAACGTCAGACTTGAGTCGACTAGCATATAACCTTGAATCGCGATTATATGTATTCTCATTCGCTGGCAAATAATCGACTTGAACAATCGAAAATTTCGATTGTAAAATCAAACTCCGAGTCGATTGTGGACTCGATTGTTATTATGAACGATTGCAATTGTTTCGATTGTAAAAACATCTTACAATCGCCCATCACTAAACTTGCCCAATATTGCCTGACCCTTCATCACCAAAATCAAGGGTTTATTCCTGTGGTAGGTTAGGAATAGGAAACTCATCATTATGAGGGATCGGGAGACAGATTGTAGATTTGGATATTGTAATGCAGTCCTTTCCTTTTTGATGATACCTTTTTAATAGGAGGTGTCAAACAAAAATTACAATCAGTAACGTGATCTGCAGATTCTCGCTCGACCGTAGGCACAGCACAAGACATTGAACGCCCTCATCCACAGGAACGCCCTCATCCATATGAATGCCCTCATCTACTTAGCCAACCACGAAAATTGTTTTCACTATTGAAGCAACATTTTCATGAGGTGTACAACTTACGTTTTGATCTCCAATTTCGCAGCCAAAATACGAATGGTACGCTTTCTTTATTATGGGACTGAGATTTCATTTCCGATTCTCAAAGGTGACTTCACCACAAACATAACAAAAGTTATCTGGTTTATTTACACAAACTCGCGGCATATTTTTCAAAAATCACTCACTTCTGAAAAACGAATACTTCTGAATCACGCATATAAGGTTAATTAATCACATTACTAGCTAAGAATTTATACTTGTTCACAAATACTTATTTACAAAACAAATAGACAATTCCCAGATTAATAAATGCTTAAATTAGTTTATAAAATTGGACTTTTGCTTGGTATATTCCTAAATAGGCCTTATACTTAGGGGTGCAAAATACATAAGACTCAGCTATTTTGACCTCAGATACATTTTGGCTGTTGACAATTGTTATTCTGCCAGTTGTGCCTAACGCGCTGTAAAAATTAGTAGATTGTATATCTAGATGCGTAATGGGGTATATTACTGACGAGTGACGAGTATTGACAGTATATGTCAGTCAGTCGAGTTATAATACCATTACGCACGAGATACAGCGTGTCCACGAAAGTTCTTTACAAATGGAATTTTTTTTTTATTAATTATTGGAGCAAAAATTTTTTTCTGTAGAAAAGTTCTGCTTCGTCCAAAACCTCTAAAACACCAAAGAAAATTTTGGAAGGAGAACTGTTCTTTGTATGGAGAGAGATGGAGGACATGTTGAATTCTGATTTATAATTCTCAATAAATAATTACTTAGAAGTTAGTTATGTTATAATTTTGAATTAAATTTGATTATGTAACTAATTTTGCGAAAATCTTGAACATCACAGATAATTTTTATTTTTAATAAAGTAAAACTTTTTGATTTTCCTCGTATAACTTTAGGCCGAAAAAAATTTTCTTTGGTGTTTTAGAGGTTTTGGACGAAGCAGAACTTTTCCACAGAAAAAAATGTTTGCTCCAATATTTAATAAAAAAAATTCCATTTGTAAAGAACTTTCGTGGACACGCTGTATATATGGTATTTTTTGCCATACCCACGACAAAATACCTACTTTTCCCTTCATTTTCAGTATTTTCAAAAAAATGTTGTCTGTTCATTTGCGTCGCCATCTTTACATTTACAGCCAGGCCGTGAGCAAGGTTAGTAGAGTATAGGTTGCCTCATTCCGATAGATAGTAGTGGGGGGATGACGTCACTCAGAATATACCATGCTTACTCACTTCAATAGAAAAGATCAGACGATGGACGCTGCTAATTTTTGGAAATAAAAGTCACAGTAACCATGGTATTGTGATATGTTTTTTCAATACCTAATAGAAACATGATTCTTCTGAGTGAAAAAATTATGATAAGTTGTCAATTTTGCGATAGCTGTTAAGTGTTATGGTGTTTTGTGGTTATTTTTAATACTTTGTGAATATAAAAGATAAAATAATTAATTTATCAATTTGTTAGTTAATTCTATTCATTTCTTAAATTTAAAAAAATAGGTAATTAACAAGATCTGCCATTTCTTGAGCATTATTTAATTTCTTGTTTGTTTATATTATAGATATTAAAACCTAAATTTTGTAATAAAAATAAAAATTATCCTATTTTTTAACATCTATTCTTCTATTTATTGTCTCCTGCCAATTTTAAGAAAAAATCTGCACGAAGCACCTAATATAAATAAGCATAATCTTCAACAATTTTTGTACTTGATTTAAACTAAATTCTAGCTGACGTCATTCCCGCGCATACGCTGATTGGTCAGATGGAATTAGGCAACCTGTACTCTAATAACCTTGGGCCGTGAGTATGTATTAGCAGGCGGATAGGACGAATAAACATAATGTTACTATGGCAACCGTTTACCTACCGCACTAGTTATGTTATATGAAAACACTTTCGGCACGCCTGCCTGTTAAATGACTCAATAGAGGTCGATATACATCCATGAAGAGTAGCTATTTTCCTAGTTCCCGGGTTCTAGCCCGAGAGCTGGTAAAAGTGTCAATTTGATTTTCAATTTATTATTGAAAAAAAAAATAATGAATTGAAAATATGAATTGTTGCTAGGTCCAAATAACCTTAGCTGTTGGTGGTCTTTAAAACAATTAGTAGCTATTTTGTAGTGAATATGGCAAAAAAATATTTTTAAGTTCTTGTACAAAACTTTTATTAAAAATAAGACAAAGTATTTTTATTTTATCTAATTTTCCATTAGAAACAAGTGGATCTTCTATTCGCGCGACTAGAAGTGCTTTTGAAGAAGAACCAACCAATTTAAAACCAGGAATTCAAATAAAACAATTACACAAAGTGTTCGGAAAAAAAGGAAACAAACCATCTGTAAACAATTTGTCTTTGAATATGTATGAAGAACAAATAACAGTTCTGCTCGGTCACAATGGTGCTGGAAAAACCACAACCATAAGCATGTTGACAGGTGCAGTTAAGAGTATTCTCTACCGGAAGTTATCCCCTGCACTATTCTTATCGAATCCTTTCTCCTCTCCTAAAAACGGTTCCCGCTCTCCCGACGTTGTTTTTAATGCTACTGGGTTCGGGTAAACGCCAAATGAAGGACCGAGAATCACACTAAAGATCCTATACACTACACTCGCATGTAGTGAAAATCTATTGATTCTGAAGCATATAAGGAGAATATTAGTTTAGCAATCATGTCACAGTTGAGTATTGTAAGCTCATTCCGCCGCGAAAGTGAAAAGGTTCAGGTTAGAATCCTGATTGTGACCACTGGTTGGTAAAATGATTTTTTCCTATATGTTTCGAAACAATTATATAATTGGCTGCTCTCCAACGAAAAAATCTTTCAATTGCATACAGCCGTAAAAAAAACTATTATTAACCAAAAATTAATTTTTTTGTTTTTTTTAAAAAAACGAAAATTTGGGTAAATTAGAATAAATTAGAGCAAATTAGAGTAAATTAGGGTAAATTGGTCTAACTTAAGGCAAAGGGGGCTAAATAAGAGTAAATTAGGGTATTTAGGGAAAACTAGGGTAAATTCAAGAAATTAGGGTATACTAGGGTAAATTTGGTTAAACGAGGGAAAATTAGGGTAAATTGTGTTAAATTGTAAATTCTTATCTCTCGAACTACTGAACCGATTCTAAAAATTCTTTCACTTATTATCTTCGCAGGGGGAGAATGTCTCGCGGCGTTGTAATAAATCATAAATTATTATATCTGGAACTATTGAACCGATTTAAAAAATTCTTTTACTAATAGAAAGCTACATTATCCCTAAGTGATATAGGCTAGATTTTATTTTGATAAATTTGTCAAGTTCAATAAATAAAAGATTCAAGCTATAAAAATGTTTCACATCTGCCAGGCGTCCCGCGACGGCTCACATTTTTTTATGAACATACTTATCTATCTGGCTTTACATTGAGTATTCAATATTGAAATCTATTTACGTTATAAATATTATAGGAATGTTTACTCCAACAAGCGGGACCGCAATTATAGATGGTCACGACATTCGTACCGACATGAGAGCTGTGCGGGATAGTCTAGGATATTGTCCTCAACATGACGTGCTCTTTGATGAGATGACTGTGAAAGAACATCTTTATTTTTTTGTGCGCTTAAAAGGACTTGAAGGATCTGCAGTAAACGAGGAAATTAATAAATACATTGACCTTTTGGGATTCGGACCAAAGGCTAACAAAAAGAGTGGTACATTATCTGGTGGAATGAAGCGGAAACTGTCTCTAGGTATTGCATTGTGTGGTGGATCCAGGATTGTTATGATGGATGAACCGTCATCTGGAATCGACCCAGCATTCAGAAGGGTTATTTGGGACATAATACAAGGAGAAAAGACAGGTATTTAGATAATATGTTAATGATTTTTTGTCATATCCCCTATAAAATAGCTGCTTTACATACATGTATGTATGCATGGAACACAAATGGGGGAGGCCTTTGCCCAATAAATGGGATTCTATAGGCTCATTATATTATTATTTTTACATGTGATATTTCAAATTACTCCAAGCCGGGTTCTAACCTCAAATCGGGTATTCCATATAATCGCTCGGCCACCCAGTCAGTTGAACGAAATCGCTTAGCAGATACATACCTATCTACACTATACAATGCGTACACACTAACTACCTATTACGTCTTAGCCTACATTTGAAGTGAAGTTTGCGGTACATGTGAACTGTTAAAATTTTTGAAAATACCTACTGAAAATCAAGTGAAAAACAGCTATTTTATAGGAGGTATGACAAAAAATACTATACATTATATCTCGTGCGTAATTTTAAGGCTCGTGTGACTACTCGTCACGACTCGTCAGTAATATACCTCATTACAGGCCGTACAATGTTGCTCACTACACATTTCATGGACGAAGCGGACGTATTGGGCGATCGCATTGCAATAATGTCCGGCGGTGTTCTTCAATGCTGTGGGTCATCGTTCTTTCTGAAAAAACATTATGGCACCGGATATCACCTCATTATTGACAAAGGTTCTAGATGCGATCCCAGAAACGTAACTGCCTTATTAAGTAGTTATATAAGCAACATTGAACCTAAGACGTCAGTTGGTTCAGAGTTAAGCTACGTCCTTCCTGAAGAAAAGATTTCAGTGTTTGCGTCAATGCTCTCATCTTTGGAAAGGAACACTTATCAGTTGGACATCAACAGTTATGGTATTTCATTGAGCACGTTAGAAGAGGTTTTTATGAGGTGAATTCACTTAAAGGTTTTACAGTTACAATTAGGTTTCGCTACTAAAACAATTCTCGCTTGGTACAACGATTCCCTCAAGGATTACCAGTAAAAGAAGTATATAATTTTACTACGCACCTCCTTTAATTCGTTGATCGATTTATGGATATGTTTTTGTCAACCGTTATCTAAACCTAACCTCCGCCTAATCTCTATAAGAAAGTTTAGAAATTAGGATTATCATTCATTTTAAAGTTTTTTTTTTTTTAATCACTCTTTATTTAATAACTTTAGAGCCGGTGCTGATCAACTTGGAGAAAAGGCAAAATTAGAAATTTACGATTGGAATTCAAGGACAACGCGAAGGGCTACAAATGATTTTATATACGAAGGTAGCGCTAAAGCTTTTAACTATCATTCATTAGGCAATTTATGTTTTGTACACAAAAAAAATTGAACTTAATATTAATATTAGCTCTATTTTACAAACAAACATTTCGAAAGATGCCACAAAAATAATACCTATAGGATTTTAACAGAATATTCCTTTCGCATAGTTCTTTACCATTTTTGTCTTCGCAATGCAATAATTATACAAGTTTAAAAAGCACGAAAATCTTCTTATCGTAAAAATATAATTAATAAGATCGTTTTTTATTCATCAAAGTCCTGATAAAATTTGCTGATTCCAAAACAGTAAGAGAGTGTCTTTATTTCATTTTTAGTTGACGTAACGTCACGTCGGACAACTGTGTCGTTCTGGACTTTGATATTGAACCAATATATAGCAATGTTTGGAAAGAAAGCCGTGATTGCTTACAGGACATGGTTTCTGCAGGTTTTAATTATAGGAATTCCTGTAATGTTGGTTTTATGTACTTTATTATCGCAGTATATTAAACAAGATCAGCCATCGCTTAAGATTACCCTCGACGATTACTATAAACCAGTAACTGTCATCAGCAGCTCCGCAAGCGACTCAAGCTGGTCCGATGGGTACAAAAAGCTTTTAACTGATAATGGACACATTTTAGAAGACATTGGAAAACAAAACTTTAACGAATATATAATAGATAAGGTATCTTAAGAAAGTAAAAAATTCGACTGGATAGCCAGTCCTATATATACTTCCCACTGCTTCCCACCTAGTAAACAATCGCTCGTAACTGAAAATTTTCCCAACAACTTTTCATATTCTTAATACAAAAAGCATGGGCATTTCATTTGTTTGTTGATCTACTAAAAAGGGCAACTAAAATCGTAGACATCCTGATTAGGCAAATGAAAAATTGATTCTCGTGCAACTTTTTTTAGAAAAAAATTATGATTTTATTTATATTTTAAAATTTAGAATGCATTTATATATTTTCTTTTACCTATGTTAATACGTGATACTGAGAAATTTTTTTTGAATACTTCAGGAACCACTGTGAAGAGATTTGGTTCAAAGCCGCATGACCCTATGTCGTTCCGTTTTTGAGATATCGAAGGAGAAGTAATTTCCACACACATACAGACACACACACACACACAGTCGAGGGGGGTAAAATAGCGTACTTACAACGGCCCTGTTTTGTAAATAACAGCGAATAGATGGATTCTGAACCGTTGAAATACTGAGCTGGTGTTGTCCTGATTCGGGTCTATAGGCCGTCGTTGGTTGGAATTGCTTCCTAACGTTTCGCTAGCACGAGTGGCGAGCTTCTTCAGAAGTCCTTCCATCTCCGATTCTGGATGTAGATTCATCGGAGATGGAAGGACCTCTGAAGAAGCTCGCCATTCGTGCTAGCGAAACGTTAGGAAGCAATTCCAACCAACGACGGCCTATAGACCCGAATCAGGACAACACCAGCTCATCAACTGGCCGCGAAAGCCTCAACCAATTTGTCAGTTGAAATACTGAAGTACTTCCATTTTATTTTCAGACAATGAAGGATACATCATTGGTATCAAAAAGATACATAGTTGCTGCCACTTTTGAAAAAGATCGTATTATCGGACATTTCAACAATCAACCGTATCACGCAGCTCCGCTAGCACTGAATTTAATACACAACGCCCTCTTAAAGACTGCAATGAAAAGTCAAGAATACGAAATAATTGTTCACAATAAACCTATACCTGTCCGAAAATTTTCAGTACGTATATTTCACGGAAATTGTATACTGCTTTACAAGGGACGCAACACAGCGTTTGCAACTAGTGTGAATTGCTGCCCTCGTACCTCGGAAAGGAATTCACACGCGTTGCAAAGAGAACTTTGACCTGTTTTTAAACGGTTTTATTTAGCTTGATCCCGTATATATATATATTATATATATATGTTTCAAATCTTGCGACCGATTTTTCACCCAGATCCCGTTATCCGATTGAGTTGAAATTTTGCACACATGTGTAGCTCCGGTGACAATACAATAATATGGTAACTATCTGATCGGCCCGGCTTTCGTCCGAGTGTAAATCGTACTTTTAAATTTTCACCTAGGTACTTCCCGTGATCCGATTGAGTTGAAATTTTGCACACATGTGTAGCTCTGGTGACAATACAATGTTACGGTAACTAGTTGACCGGCCAGCTTTCGTCCGGGTGTAATTCGTGCTTTTAAATTTTCACCCACTTCCCGTGATCCGATTGAGTTGAAATTTTGCACACATGTGTAGCTCCGGTGACAATATAATATTATGGTAACTATCTGATCGGCCCGGCTTTCATCCGGGTGTAAATCGTACTTTTAAATTTTCACCTATTTTCCATGATCCGATTGAGTTGAAATTTTGCACACATGTGTAGCTCCGGTGACAATACAATATTATGGTAACTAGCTGACCGACCCCGCTCCCGTCCGGGTGCAAATCGCATTTTTGAATTTTCACAGGCAAAAGGTCTTGCTCCGGTAACGTTTCAGTGAACCGGATAAATGTAATAAAATCAGACTAAGCAAATAAAGCACACTAAAAAAGGAAAAATAAAAATAGGTAAAAAACTTCTAAGTTAAACGGTTTGTACAAAAAAGAAAAAAATAATATTTAATTTAGGTTCATAAGTATAAAAGCGTGGGTCGTGACTGTAATAAATTATCATAGTTTACGACCCACGCTTTTATACTTATGAACCTAAATTAAAAATTATTATTTTTTTCTTTTCAGTACATTTATAAAAGCGTTCAACTTAAAAGTTTTTTTACCTATTTTTTTACATGTATGTTTTTGGTAAAAACAAAATAAAATATAGTTACTTCTTACCACAACAGTTTTATTGATGAATGTACATTTCGAAAGCTAAGCTTTCATCTTCATGTAGTGTTCGCTGAAGATGAAAGCTTAGCTTTCGAAATGTACATCCATCTATAAAACTGTTGTGGTAAGAAGTAACTATATTTTATTTTGTTTTTATTCCAACCACAGTGCTCATATATATACTTTTATGTTTTTGGTTGACACCAAAAACATAAAACATAAATTACTCTAAATGTTACAGTATACTGGAGAAGAATACTCTTTTCTCGCCCCGCTGATAGTTGCATTGGGAATCGGTCTTGCAATATCAACAGCGTTTTTTATTTTGTTCCCTATTCGTGAGAGAATGTGCAAGTCGAAACATCTACAGATATTGTCAGGAGCTAAAGTAATAATTTTTTGGACGTCAAATTATATTTGGGACTTGTTGTTTATTTTTGTGTTGTCTCTGTGTATCGCTCTGTCATTGGTTGGTTTTCAAAGGAAGGGATTCGCAACAGGCGGAGAACTCGGTACATAGGCAAATTGTTTCATTAGTTAATCTAGAGCAGTGGTGCACAAACTTTTTCATTTCCCCTCACCACTCCAGAGTTATTTCAGTATTGACAACCCTCCGAAAACTTATAAAAATAAAGGAAATCATGTCAAAGATTGTAGGAGATATTATTAAAACGACAAAAATTTAATTAAATTCAAAGTATGTGAAATCTGACAATGAGCTTAAGATTATAATAATTATTAATTAATTCAACAATGAGTTTTTAATCCACAAGGCATCCACTTAGGTAGTGAATAGTATTTCTTAACATATCAGTCAGCATATTATGCCATCATGATTGTTAAACGTCAAACAATTGTTATAAGATATATAAGGAAAAAATCAGAAGCCACTGTCGGGACTTGAACCCGAAATTCCCAGTTTCCGGCTGGTTGAGTTACCATTTACTCACACAGTGTCCCGAAAGTGAAATCTGTTCTTTCCCATATATACCTATTTCAATACTAAATCACATCTCATGCGAGAGCCGATTTATTTTTAAGTTACAATCGAAACTTAAATAATAGGTGCGTTTGGTATCAAGGTGTAGTGTAGTGTAGTGTAGATAATTTTTCACTGAAAAGTGTAAAAAGTTCACCAAAAGTGTAAACTAAATGTACACTTGTAACAAACGGGCTAGTGTAAATTCTGAGTAGATTGTACATGCGCATTACAAAATAAATTAATGACAGATTGGCTGAGTTCATTATTTCTAGTTTTTACTGGTTCTTTGGTCGTAAAAATGTTAAACTCACTACCATATTTATCTTGTACCATTACATTTTGAAGCTCATTCATTTTTAAGAGACAAAAAATGTAAAAAATTGAGTACGAAAAAAGTATCAAATCTGTCACAGCGATTGTCAATTCAGACATATATCACGTGACCTACACTACACTACGTGCACCTGCTCAAAAGTCAGGACTAATAGTTGTTACACTTTTAGTCCCACACTGAAATAACAAACAGATCAGTTATTTTACACTTTTGTATAACAAACGTAATAGTGTCAATTGAGTGCTTACACTTTTTACACTACACCTTGATACCAAACGCACCTATTAATAACTCAAATGGCTCGAACAAGCCGTTTTAAATAAATAACAATATATGAGTTAGGTAATTGTTGTCCACAATTACCGAACTCATATATTGTTATTTGAACTTAAGATTGTTTGTGGGCCCTCTTCCCTCGATAAATTTCGCGCACCCCTTTGAGGCGCGCTTCTGAGTTTGTGCACCTCTGACCTAACGTAAAATGGATGTAAACTAATAATTGATTGTCTTATATTTTCAGGAAAATTAATCCTGCTTATTTTGATTATGGGCTACGGATTATTACCGATCATATATATATTATCATTTTTGTTCCAAATTCCCGCCACAGGATTTATATTATTAATTATTTGCAACGTATTATCGGGTAGGCAAATTATTTTTTCTGTGTCTAAAAATGCATGCCTTATTTCTTACTGCTAGTTCAATATTGAAACTTTAAATTAACAATTATTAATAAATTAAAAGTCAGACGTATAATGCAAAAAAACGTTTAATTTTTTTTTCGTAGGATATGTTCTGTTTGCAGTTGAAAATATATTAAGTGAATTAACTGAAAAAACTAGAGACATCGCAATCAAACTAGATTGGTATTTTATGGCTTTTCCTATATACTCCCTGTGTTTCGGTGTACTTAAAAATTATAAATTGGGTCTGGAACATACCGTCTGTACTATGAATTGCAAGGATCTCAAAGTCTGCTGGGATACTCTATGTATCAATTATGGGAGATGCTGCGGTTTGTATTTTCGATAGTAATTATTGTCTCATAATAAAATAATTTAAGGTAGGACAAACTTTTTCTTATTATAATTAATAATATCTGGGTGACCGAGCTTTGCTCGGATGAGTTCAATAAAAATAGTACTTACTGTGAGATATTGATTTTGTATTATTTTCTCAGAATATTATTCCGAAACGATTCACTGTCAGAGTATTTTGACATAAATAATGAAAGTAGTTTGTTTTTTCCAAAGCCTACTCACCATTCGACACTGTTTTATAACGTCAAAAAACCGTTTTTTAAAATGATAAAATCGATGGGAAAACGAATTTTTCCAGGGATGAAACCTAGCTAGATCGATTTTTTGCACTCCGAAACCCCTTTTTGGTAAATTTGATCGTTAGGGCCGTTTTCGAGAAAATATTTATATAGGTACATCGGTACATAGGTTCATATTATATACAAGATTTGCTCGTTTAATAATATAGGGATAAAAAAAATCGCACTTGATAAAATAAATATTTGAGCGTGTATTCTAAAAGAAACTTGTAAGTTATACACTAACAACAAATAAAAATATTCAGCTCTAAATAGATAGATATTGTAAATTATAGACGCTCGACAACAGATTCAACTCGGAAGTGTTTAAAATTTCAAAATTATTTTTTGTTTATTAGGTACTGTTGATGTAGATTAGCTCTATTAAGTTATTCTTATAAAAAATAACATACCTATTATAGGTAGGTATATATATATATATATCGTGCGTAATAATTTTTTCTCCTACCTAGGCCGAAAGTTTATACTTTCGTCCCTGCCAAGCGGGAACAAAGTCGCTCTTTATTCCCGTGGTACGGACAAGTGCGCGTGCGCAATAGTACTTATGCCGGCTCTCACGCACCTACTTCTGTCTCCTACACATTAAAATGATTTCCTTTAAAATTATTTTTTAATAATTTTAATAATTTTAATAATAAAATAAAATAAAAATAATAATTTTAATAATTTTTTTTTCTTCAATTTTGCAAACTTTCGGCCTGGCAGGAGAAAAAATAGTATGCGCAACACAGGAGGAAATTACTACATCTCCTCCCGCGTATTTGCCACCCTCGCCTTCAGCTCGGGTGGCAATTTTATACACGGAAAGAAATGTAGCACTTTCCTCCCTTGTGGCACAATGTACTATTATCACTCGTGTGACTGTTAAACTCGTTATCACTCGTTTTAACATAACGTCACTCTTGTGCGTAAACTACATCATTACTCAACTAGATATACCAATCTACTATTACAGAACTAACGCCGAATTATTTCACTTGGGAAACCAGAGGAATTTCCAGATATCTTGGTTACAGCGCAAGTGTTGGTACTATACTATTTATCCTAGTACTTATAATCGAATGGCGAGTGTTTCACAAGCTACTGTTCTGGCTGCAACAGATAACTATTAAATTTCCAGTTCCCCCCGAATCTGATCAAATGGATGACGACGTTAAAGCAGAAAATAAAAAAATGCGTGATGCTACGAGAGAAGAATTAAACAAATATCGTCTCGCAATTAAAAATCTTACGAGATATTATGGAAGACATTTTGTAGCTGTTAATCAGGTAGGGAAAAACTAAGGAAATAGTAAATTTTGAATCGATTTGGAAGCGCCGCGCCGTAACAATTAAATTTTTGAGAATAACAATCAATATGATTAGATTTCTAGCCGTAACTAAATTCACTATATTAGTTGGGAGTTCTGGGTTCGAGTCCCGGCGGTGCATTTACATTTTTCCTATATAGCCTTCTATATAAATGTCATGGCGATAATTCGTCTGATATTCTTATGTTAAATTGGTTGAGGCTTTCGCGACCAGTTGATGAGCTGGTGTTGTCCTGATTGTTGGAATTGCTTCCTAACGTTTCGCTAGCACGAGTGGCGAGCTTCTTCACAGGTCCTTCCATCTCCGATGCTGGATGTTGAATCCAGCATCGGAGATGGACACACAGCTCATTCTTATGTTAATTTCACTAATATAGTGAATTTAGTTACGACTAGGAATCTAATCATATAGTACGGGAGGCAGCGTTGCAAATAAATAAATTATTTCATACCGGCTGATAATTATACCAACGTTTGTTCTCGTCCACCTGATGAGACATCCACCCGTCAGCTGTGCTAGTAGCGGTGGGTGTGGTAGTTAGAGGGTGTCAAAGTCGCTAAAAAATTAGATTTTAAAAATTTTTCCAAATTATTTCATACCGCACCAAATTTGGTATGGTGATTCTTTATATAATAAACAATAAGAAAATAACTGTCAGCTGCGTAGACAGTGGGGGTAAAGACGTCAGTTTCGCCATAGAACATACCGTGTCTAGATAATTTGAACGCCATTGAATAGAAACGTCAAGGTGTGTTCATTTTGAAATATAGATGTCGCCGATAATAAGCATTTGTTCTCCAAAGAAACAAACCCACGGTGCAAGGAGTATTTGCACCTGATTTGCACTTATCATAAACGTGTAGTTGTTTTGTCGAGGTTAAAATTATTTATTTAATAATTTCAAATATAATACTTGCGACAAATACGTTTCTAAATAAAGTTTAATTTAAATACAAAGTTTTTGTATTCAAAAAAATATTTGTTTGTTGTTTATTTAAAATTATTATAGGGACGATTTTTGCTTTTGCTGTTATTCGTTTTTGTCGTCGTTTCGCGTAAAACAACACAAACAAATTAGTTCTAAACATATATTCTACATGGAAATTATACGATTTGAAAGCAGAATTGAAGAGAAGATGTGCGTCTGTCATTGGAAAGGGTTTGTTTCTTTGGAGAACAAATGCTTATTATCAACGACATCTATATTTCAAAATGAACACACCGTGACATTTACTGTTCAATAACGTTTAAATTATCTAAACACGATATGTTCTATGGCGAAACTGACTTCTTTACCCCCACTGTCTACGCAGCTGACAGTTATTTTCTTATTGTTTATTATATAAAGAATCACCGTACCAAGTTTGGTGCGGTATAAAATAATTTGGAAATAATTTTAAAATCTAATTTTTGTAGCAACTTCGACACCCTCTAGCTACTACACCCACCGCGGGTGCGACGACTGACGCTCACTTTGGTTGCTGTTGATACTTAAACAATTACTAGAAATATGAATTGGTCGGTATGAAATCACTACCTAAAATGCAACGCTGCCTCCCGTACTAATAGGTATTGATTATTATTCTCATGTTTATAAAAACCGTATGTAAATTTCTCATTATAATTTAATTAAATTTTTGTTTGGAGCCTTAGAAATGATTTAATTAAGATGAGGAGACATGCCGAAATTACACACAGGACGCCATTTTTTCAAGATAGAGGCCAAAAACAACGAATAGAGATAGCTTGGCTATTTTCCATCCAATTTTGACCTTTCTTTAAATGAAAGTTCCCTCAGAGTACCTACTTCATTTTTTATCCAAATTCCAAACTATTTTCCTCCGTTACCTAATTATTTTTCCATAAACACCGGGGAAAGCAATAATTTACAGTAATTTTGCAGTATGAATATCAGCGTTTTTTAGATTCAATGGAACATGTTTTACAAAAATGCGTTACAAAAAAATAATGTATACAACTGGTACAATAAGACGTGAGCCGCAGGCGAGGGTGCTAACACCCCTCGCGTCTTATACTTAAATCTACTAGCTGTGTTTGTCTGTTTCAGTTGTGTGTTGGCGTTCAGAAGCGTGAATGTTTCGGCTTGCTTGGAATTAATGGCGCCGGTAAAACAACAACATTCAGAATGTTGACAGGCGACAGAACCATCCATCACGGTCACGTGTACGTGGAAGGAACCAGCGTGAAACACGACATGCGAAAAGTGTACCGTCTCATCGGCTACTGTCCACAATTCGACGCTCTGCTCGACGACATGACTGGACGCGAAACGCTCTACATGTACTGTTTGTTGAGAGGCATGCCGATTGGCGAGAGCAAACGTTTGGTACCTCTGTTCGCTACAGACTTTGACTTTACCCAACACATCGACAAATTGACAAAAAAATACAGCGGTGGCAACAAACGTAAATTGAGCACAGCGCTGACGCTTATCGGTTTTCCCTCTGTTATTTACCTCGATGAACCAACAACGGGTAAGTCAAAGAAGGCCGAGGGCTTGAGAATAGCCGAGCGTGTAGCAATGCTGTTGTTTACATGGCGTTCCTCTATTACAAGTCTCCAGTTCCCGGATTCTAGCCCGAGAGCTGGTAAAAGTGTCAATTGGATTTTCAATTTATTATTAAAAAGAATAATGAATTGAAAATATGAATTGGTGCTAGGTCCAAATAACCTTAGCTGTTAGTGGTCTTTAAAACACAATTAATTAAAAATAGTGTTTTAGGCGAGGGGAAAGGATTTGAGATGAAGAGTGCAGGGGGTATTTTCTCGATGACTCACAACTATTTATCAGAAACAACAATATTCTGCAATTTAAATTTGTATTTTTAGACTAACCTTATCTGTGGCCCGGGAGAAAGTAAATCCTACCCATTTTTTGCACAAATCGCTTCATTAAAAAACAAAAAGTCTCCTCTAGACCCTAATCAAAACTTTTTGTTTGATCTTAGATAGATTGAACATTTTTTAACCTTAGCATCAAAGTTAAATTATTCGTAATAAGCTGAAGAATTGAAGGCACTCTTTTAAGGCCACCAACAGCCAAGATTTGGGCCTAGATTACTATTTTGTGATTCCTAATAAACTGAATTTTACTACATAATTTTATTTCACTTGTGTCTCTTAAGTATTTGCTTTAATTAATTCAATCCAGTTGAAACTGTCAGCAGTTTTTGGAGTGGAACCTGCTAAGTGGGGGCTTGTAATAGAAGAAATATGGACACGCCACACAAACACAGACATCGCTATACGTTAGCGGTTAGGTTATCCTCACGCCTCACTGTTTTCGAATAGCAAATTATATTTTTTTGAAGTGAAAACTTCCTTAGACGCATTAGGCACTCTTTGCCTGGCTACTGAAAAAATGTGAAGCGTTCGCAACTACTTCCGTAAGAATTCTCAACATACTTATATCATAAAACGGCCGTCTACATACTTCCATCCGCATAGCGCAGTTGGTTACGTCTTTGAGTTCTATGCACCTGGATTCGAAACCTGACGGCAGCGTAGAATTTTTGGCTTTTTTTTCTAAATTCTACATGATATTTATTTATATATATTTTTATTTTTGTTATATTCTTTCTTTGGAAATAATTATAATTTTTTTGAAACCAAGGTGGAATTAATTAAAAATACAATTTCAGTATTTTAGTAATGAATTATTTTTAGTTCATAAATGCGCTATAATAGATGACACCAAAAATTAGAAAATCTGAAGTTTTCACTTCTATCGTGTGGTCATAAGCACACACCCATTTTTTTTTATTTATAAGGAATGGATCCGGCGACAAAACGCAATGTGTGGGACGTAATGTGCGCTGCTAGGGACGCCGGCCAGAGCGTGGTGTTGACTTCTCACAGCATGGAGGAATGCGAAGCGCTGTGTACGCGCATCGCTATCATGGTCAACGGATCCTTCCGCTGTTTGGGATCCGTTCAGCACCTCAAAAGTAAATACTCCCAAGGATATACGCTGACGATTCAGATTAAAAAGTATCCCGATCCAAACCAATATCAACAATGCACTAAAGATATTAAGGATTTTGTGGCTCAAAGGTTTCATGGTTCCATCCTAGGCGAGGAGTACCCAGGTTTTCTGAATTTTTTTATCAGTCCAAATGTGCCCTGTTCTACGATATTTGGTACCATGCAAGAGAGAAGAAGATCGCTTGATATTCAAGACTATTCTATAAGTCAGAGCAGTTTAGAGCAGGTATAACAATTATGTTACTAACTTTTTTATTAGATACACACACACACACAAAATTCTTGACTACTAGTTCGCAGTAACTCAGAATCGATAGACAGCTGTTTCAAAAAAATTGGACAAAAAATCTCGGCTGTTAAAAAGTTAAAAACAATTTTGAAGTATGCATATTAAAAAAATAATTCCTTCATTTATTGCAGGTGTTTTTATCATTTACAAAATATCAACGCGGTCGTGTTGGCAAGAAATAAAATTCAATATCAACTTAATCAACTACATTTTATAACATTATATTGTACATTTTAATAAAGATATATTTAAGGTTAAGAATGCCATAAAGAGATATTTTTTTACTTCATTTTATGTAAAAAGTATTTTAAATTTTATCAGTTGTTTTACCGATAGTTACGTTTTTTATAAACATACAGTATAATATTATAATAAAGCTTCATAAATAAAAGTGTGTTTATTTTTTTTCTACATAGTGAAGCAGCGATTAGAATTTAAGTGACGAATTCAAAGGGATATCACCTCAGTTGTCGAGCGTCTATAATTTACAATTTATTCATTCAAAAGAATATCCGACTTATTAGTCGCTCAAAAACACGCTTTTATACTCAAATCACAAAAAAAAAAACAAACAGCAAGTTCGCGGTACTGTCCAAGAGAAACAAATTACTGGTGAATTCGGCGCCTTCTACCGTTCGAAATATCAACAACACGGTATCGGGGCTAAGACAAAAAATGTGTAAAAGTCTCGGTAAAAGTTTATTTCCAGCATTTCTTGTCTAAAAAGTATTTGCCTACGACCAGTAGAAAACGCGAAAAATCACATTCAAAATGTTTTCAAGATGGTGCCACTTTGTACTGTGGGTGGGGATCAGCCATTTTGGTTTTTGACTTGTCTTAATGTCCCTCAACCCTTTGTGCAAAGGAAATCGTAGCAGTGAATTTTTTTAAGTTGGCAGGGTTTTTTTCGATCCTCATTTTAATTTTTTTTTAACACGAGCAATATTTGACAAAAATACTACTTTTTTCAAATTTTTTTCATTCGTATCTCGAGGTGCTCGCGGTGAGAGATGAAGCCAGGCACGTCATCAATAATATGCTAGTGAACGCCTGCTTGCCCGCAGACAGTGCCGTGTACACAAAACTGCACGTTGGGTTTTATGACGTTAGGTACAATTTTGGCAAACTGCTATTCATGACAATAAACAGCCAATAGCCAGCTAGAAGGCAGGCGCAATGCATTCATGTTACTATGATGCGGTGGCTTCATCTTTCGCCGTGCGAGGTCTACCTTCTAGCGAAGGCTAATACGGTTACCGTGAAAACGAATCTTCGAAAAAGTTTGACAGCTTAGTAATTACCTACTTTTCAGTAATTGTAATTTTTTGTCGACTACACTACAAAAATAAGTTCTACTATAATTTTTGGTTTATTGATGTATAAATATTGGATTTAAAATTAAGTAAGTATCATTATTTTCAAACTGGTCCATTTCATGATAGTAAAAGTTCTTTATATCTGCCGCGTGTTTCAGAATTGAGCTTACAAAAGGGAAAAAATGTTACTTTTGATTTTATGTGCAAACAATTTTTGCGTGTCTTGAAAGTATCAATTTTGCAATTAAAACTACAATATTAGTAGTTGGAAAAGTGCTTTTAAAATAGAAAAAAAACAGAAATTCAACATCACCACCTTTAAGATTGGTATTATTGGGAATATTTTCCTTATAAATTATATTTTATTTAAACGTCCTTATAGAAGTAAAAATCTGTGATTGTTAAATCAAAGTTCTTTGCCGGCTATAACCCAGAACCATATAGCTAACATTTTTGTTCCTCTAACATTTTTTTTTTCATAAAATCAAAAATCATTTTTCAAACCCAAAATTGTAGTTTGTCTGTGAGACATACGTCAGATCTTTATTATTTTTTACTATTTCAACTCCACAAGTAGGGAATGGTTGGTAGTAGGTACTAATTTGGGTCAAAATTCACGTTTCGCAATTTTACAATATTTTTTCGTTTTGAGGTCACCGGAGCCTAAAAAACATATTTTTAGAAAACGTCTGTTCGTCTGTTTGTCAGTTGGTATGTGAGCACGATACAGACCAAACGGTTGAGCGGATCGAAACCAAATGTTGGTAGGATGTTTGACACGTAAATAGGACGAGCCCTATTGTTTTTGGGATAAATCGGCGCATGCACAAAAGAGACATGTGCTATAACGTTACTTTTTTATTATAATGGTATACTTTTCATAACGGTTTATTATTCTATTTATTTTTGCAAGAAAGTTTTGTAAAAACATTTTTTTTTCTAAATCTTGTAGTTTTGTAAATATTTGAAAATAAAAAAATCAACTGTTCTTTTGTTCTGAAGCATGCTTTGGTTAATTTTTACAAGTAAACGATAAGTATTTATTACTAACCATTACCCGCGTTATCGCACGTGTTAACAGAAACTTTATTTTATTTATCATATATTATGTTAATGGAATTACACGTCCGATTGGCTGGACTTTTTTTTCTATTTTAAGGGTTAAAAATTGGCAAATTATTCTATAAGCCTTTTGTTTCCATTTCAAGAAGTATAGAGAGTGGATAACGAACATTTAAATTTGGTGGAGCTCGGGGGAATTTTAGACAAATTTTGAAAAAGTCATAAATATATGACGAAACGTTACGATTTAGAAATCCAAAATTCCCACGAATTCAACCAACATTTTAATAATGAATTAAATATATGTCACTCGTCACTACGCGTCGGTCACTTTTTTTTGGTTTGTTAATTTTTTTTATAAAATATATTTGTAAACAACTGAACTTTTTTCAGAAACAACGGATCCCAAAAAAAATCCAATCGTAAAAATAAACAAATAATTTATAGCACGTACAGAAAAAAACAAACAAATCGTCGACTTATTGAACATGGCAAGCGTTTATGTTGTACTATTAATTTGGAAGAATTTCCATATATACAAACGTCACTTAATTGATACTATCATAGAAATAGTTTTTCCGATATTGTTTATATTCATTTTAATGTATTTACGTTCCAAAGTGCAGTTAGATGTTTCACCTAACCCTACTAAATACGAACCATTTAGAATGTTCACAAATATGACAACGTTTCCGGTTTCTAATGGAATGTAAGTTGCAAGTCCTTTATTACGGTTATCGGATTAAAGAAGACGATATCTTAATATTATTCTAACTGACAAAAATTTAGATGACCAATTATTAAAACAGACACAACTAAAATATATTTAAATACCTAATTATCTTCTATATATAAGTATAAAAGAAAGTCGTGTTAGTTAGTTAGTTACACCATTTATAACTCGAGAACGGCTGGACCGATTTTCATGATTTTTGATTTTTTGGATTTGTCTCCGCCCTGGTTAACAGAATAACTATTAAAACATCGGAAAAATTCACCAGGCAGCGAATGAGCGAAGCGAGTGAGTAATGTAGTTATAATATTCAAGCAAGCGAGCGAAGCGAATGAGTAACGTACCACCCGGGAGCGAACGAGCGAAGCGAGTGAGTAATGTAATTATATTATCAAGCGAACGAGCGAAGCGAGTGAGTAATGTTATTATATTATCAAGCGAATGAGCGAAGTGATTGAGTAATGTACCACCCGGAATCGAACGAGCGAAGCGAGTGAGTAGCGTATTGCAGTCTGGGCGAATCCGGACAGGGCCGTTAGTGGTATCTATAAAAAAATTCTTTGAGCTATAGCTGCACACTTCTTATAGACCCGAAAGCTTGGCCTTTTTTGTTTTTATTTTATAAATTGACATTCAGATCTTGAAAAGGGTCACCACATTGGCGATTATTTGAATATATTATAATTTTATCTTTTTTAATTGCCAGGTCATCAATTTTTTTATAGGTGTTAATATTATTCTGTTTTAAATTTCGTCTTTTTTTAGCATAGCAATAGCTTTTTCGCCCGATACTGAACTGTATGAAACAATAATGAAGAAAGTTGAACTGAACCTTGTCGACTGGAATGTAATAAGGTGCAAGGATGCTTCGGAACTAGAAACTTTAATGTTATCAAGTGCAGGCGTGTTTGCAGGCATTGAATTTCAAGGAAAATCTATGAAAGCAATGTCATTTGCTTTACGATTTCCGCGAAATGCTCGCCACAAGCCCGGAAATATTTGGATGACACATTTACTGTTTCCCCGGCGTTTAATTTTTATGCCCAGAAATGTACACACGGAAGACGGCGGATATCCACCAGGTGATAAAACACAATAGTTTACATTGTATATCTAGTTGCGTAACGGCGTATATTACTGACGAGTAAGTGACATTATGTTAAAACGAGCATATAGCGAGTTTTAGTACCCACACGAGTCAAAATATCATTTAGATATATATGCTATTTTTTGCCATACCTATACCATAAAATAGCTGACTTTCACTTCGATTTCAGTATTTTCAATATTCCAAATGTTCATTGTTTCCGGGCTTGTAGGCCGTGGTCCGGTGGTATTTCTACATGACGTTTCGTCTACAGCTGCGGTAGACATTCTCAAAGGCGATGTGGCAGCGGTCGAAGTGCACTCCTTAGCGGCTCACAGGTCAGTGTGTCAGTGACTGGTGTCCTCCCTTCTTTTATGCCTAGTACTAGTGTGTTCTCTGTTCTCTGTACGACCAAACAGAGAACACACTGGTACTAGGCATAAAAGAAGGGAGGACACCAGTCACTGACACACTGACCTGTGAGCCGCCAAGGAGGACACTTCGACCGCTGCCACATCGTCTTTGAGAATGTCTACCGCAGTTGTAGACGAAACCTCAGGTAGAAATACCACCGGACCACGGCCTATAAGCCCGGAAACCATGAAGACTTGGAACAATGCCGGCCGTGAAAGCTTGCACACTTTAATTTGTTTGTTTTTTATATATTTCAGGTTATAATATGGAAGGTTTTTTAATACTGCAGCATTTTGTTTCAAAAGCAATAATAGAAATTAATGTAGAGAACGTCCAAATGCCAGATATACTGTTGCAGCGCTATCCGTCTCCTCCATATAAAAATAACGAGTTCTTATTAACTTCCGGCTATCACTTTCCAATGTTTATCATATTCGGATATACACATTCTTGTATAAATACTGTTAAAAATATTGTCAATGAAAAAGGAAAAGGGATGAAGGTAGCATTTTTAATTATTTTTGTTCAATCAAAACCTAAACATTCATGTTCTAAATATTACACTAATTCGGGAAGTTATGGTGGTAACCGAATCAGGAGAGCCCTTTTTTGGACGTAAAAATACGATAAAAATATATGAGCACTCTGGTTGGAATAAAAACAAAAATAAAGATAGTTACTTCTTACCACAACAGTTTTATTGATTGATGTACATTTCGAAAGCTATATGCTTTCGAAATGTACATCCATCAATAAAACTATTGTGGTAAAAAGTAACTATCTTTATTTTTGTAAAAATACGAAATATGAAGAAATATGGAAATGTTACTTTTTTTATGAAATTTCAGAATCTGCAATCTTAAGGTACGTGCAGTACGCAGTTGGGATTCTAGATGGTAGCATGTATGGTAGATGGTGGCTGATATTATAAGCGCTTATAGGTTTGCACAACGAAGCTTTGATACTAGCATTGATACAAGCTTAAATCGCGTTTGAAATATCAGATAGCGAAGACGAATATTTGTGTTCTTCTGCTAGAAATTAATATATTTTAAATACAAATTTAGGTAGGAGCTATCATGTCCACCCTATTAATAGAAAACGATCTAAACATGGCGAATTTCATCATTTATACCAAGAATTAAACCGGTTTTTTGAATATTTACGTATGGAACCTAACACTTTTAAATACGTCTTAGAAAAAACTCAAAACAAATTAAATAAAAACTGGCAAAATTTCATTTATTAAACTAGTCACATCCTTAGCGAAACTTGTAACGGCCATTTGATAGTTGTCACACGTTGATTGCAGTAGTCAGCGCGCTGAAAGAATGGTGGGATACATTCTTGTATCTACCAGCTCTTGTAACAGCGCTTATACCTGCTACACTCACTGCTTCGTTGTGTACGCTCGCATATATAACAATGCATTAATATAAGTAAGCCCTGCTATGATCTACGCTACCATCTAGAATCCCAGCTCCATACTGCACGTACCTTTAAGTATTATTTATGACTTTTTACTATATTACAGGAGCAAATGAGGTTAACAGGAATATCTTACAGTCGGCACTGGATAGCCTGGTTCTTGTTCCTTTTTATAAATATGACGTTTTCGACCGTTTTTATGACTTTGTTACTGTCGCCGGCTGTATATAAAGACAGTGATGATGCTATATTTGCATATTCTGATCCATCGCTTATATTTATTGTGCTTACACTTTATAACTGCACGGCTATATCATTTTTTTTCATGATTAGTGTGTTCTTTTCTCAAGGTATGTTATCAGTCACTTTATTCGCGCTTAAATTCAAAGTGGCTGACCTCTACAGTCATTAACTGAAATTAATCCTAAGCGGGATGAACTCGAAACAAATATGGCGGCTGCTGAATGTCAGAGCCTTTTAAACCATAGATATAGCAATGGGCGTAACTAGAATCAAGTAGACCTCGCGCGGCGAAAGATGAAGCCACCGCGTCATAGTAACGTGAATGCATTGCGCCCGCCTTCTAGTTTGCTATTGGCTGTTTTGGAGATTCAATAGCAGTTTGCCAAAATTGTACCTAACGTCATAAAACCCAATGTGCAGTTTTGTGTACACGGCACTGTCTGCGGGCAAGCAGGCGTTCACTAGCATATTATTGATGACGTGCCTGGCTTCATCTCTCACCGCGGGCACTTTACTCTAGCAACTTCTTCAATATACCTCACTCGGCGTTTTTCATGCATGTCACTTTCACTAAGTTCACTGTATTTTGCAGTGTATTTCCATTTTATATATCGATATGATTTAATGTATGTTTTGTTGATTCTGTCAAAACACGGATTCAGAGTGAAGCTATAGCGTTGCTAGTCCATAGTTGTATCGTCAAAGATCAGAGCAGGTGGAGAACTCTTTTGACTTGTTAAAATTACAAGTTCATCCCGCTTAGAACATTGCGCATGCTGCCACCTATAGTTCGATTCAATTTCCAATTATTATTAACAATTTATATTGCATGAAAAAAGGGCACCTGAACGCGCCGAAAGGCCTCGTGCGAATAACAGCTTGTTGAATTTTATTTAATTTTTTTATGTCGATGCACGACTTACAAACTAAATATAGACTGTTTAAAATCACAACCCTTCTTTTCTCGAATTCGGATAAGGAAAGAGGTCTATATGATATATAATTTCCATTCTGAGATTTTTCGCGTCAAACCAACTAGTGATGAGCAAAATTGGTCTTGGTCTTGCAGTCTTGGTCTTGGTCTTGCGAAAAAACAAGACCAAGACCAAGACTATCATTAGACTAGCAAGACCAAGACCAAGACCTCTTGTAGTCTTGGTCTTGGTCTTGCGAAAAAGCAAGAGCAAGACCAAGACTATCATTAGACTAGCAAGACCAAGACCAAGACGGAATGAACGAGCGTGTTAAAATGATGTAATTTTGATATTTTTTAACATTTTAATAAAATAAAGTATTTTGTTAGTTAATAATAGATTGTGAATTATTTTTAATTTATAACTATGATGATCTTCAGAAGTAAAAAACTAAAAAAAAAGACAGATAAAATGAGAAAGACCAAGACTTGATACGCAAGACAAGACCAAGACTAAGTAAACAAGACCAAGACCAATACCAGCCATATTTGAGCAAGACCAAGACTGAATCAGCAAGACCAAGACCAAGACTGTCCAAGTCTTGGTCTTGGTCTTGCTGTGCTCATCACTAAAACCAACCGTTTTTTTTAGATATTGACAGTTAAAAACGCAATCGGCACATTTTTAGGTGCGCGCTTCAAGCTGCCCTTAACTTTGAGTTTTGCACAACTGTCAGTTTGGTTTTTATTCGCGGGTGATTCCAGACTTTTCGGACGCACTGTATTTATAAAACTGGAAGATTCTTAATTTAATTTCAGGATCTAAAGCAGCTGCTGTAGCCTGTTCATTATGGTTTCTGACGTACCTCCCTTTTTGTTTAACGGTTACTGACTACGAATGGAAACTTTCGGCTTTTATGGTGCAGTATTTCGTTGTTTGTCTTTTTTCGAATTCTACACTGGGATTTACTATTCGTTTAGTATTAGGACATGAGCGAGCAGGGACAGGTAATAGTAAAAAATTCACAGATTTCGCAATCCTTGCAACCATCGAGGACAATGGAAATGATAACAGCATATATGAAACATAATTAACTGTTTATTATACACACAATATTTATCAATGCACTGTTTAGTTTTGTCAGGAATAACCCTATTATTCTTCTTTTATATACGCGTTCACTTTTGCTTGATTACTTAACTTTTAAATGGATTTTTCTACAGTATTTATTAACATTTGCTCAAAAATAACACCGCAGATCGTCGCAAATACCTCTCAATTAACTAGACATGATATAAAACACATTTCGAAAAAATTGCACTTGTTCAATTTTGCATGATTGCTCCTCACTTGATCGCTACACCGTTGTCTTTTGGCCTTGAACGAAAACTCGTAACTCTGCCTCCATATACGAACATAAACATTTCCAATGTTAAAAAAACTATACAGTTTCTTTTGTAAGTAAACGCCTTAGATTTACAATTATTTTCAACACTTTTATTAATAAATACAAATTTAACATGTAAGTCGTGACCAAATACATAATTAAATGAATGCATAATGGCTGCAAACAGTATATGAAAACACCTGTTGTAAGAACAATGACGTAACAATGCTGTAATCAGGAAAAATTCATTAATTCAATTCATCGTTGTATTCACCTGTTGTGTTTACTTTACATGTTGAGTCGGTTGTGGAATATTGACTCTCGCATGTAGTGGTTTTTCAGTGACAGAATGCTTTAAAGGAAGAAAATCGATCGTTTGAAAATGTGTCACTGTGTGAGGAATGTCAACTCAGTTCGTCGCGATAGTGGAAAGTTTAGGGTTAAAATCCCTACGGTGACATAGGTTTGAATTAATGAATTTTTCCTGATTACAGCATTGTGTTACGTCATTGTTCTTACAACAGGTGTTTTCATATACTGTTTGCAGTCATTATGCATTCATTTAAATAACTTTTATTAATACCTACTGAAATATTTTTTTAATCTATAGGTGCCCAATGGAGTAATTTGTGGAATACTTATGACGGCATGTACATGCTTTCGTTAGGTGGCGTTATGATTATGTTTATGGTGGACACAGTATTATATTTATTAATTGCAACATATGCAGAACAACTTATTAAAGGTGCATTCGGGATCCCTAAGCCATGGTACTACCCATTTACACTACGCTATTGGTGTCAATTCAATTCCTCCAGTAAGACAACAATAAATAATTTAATAATGGTCGCAGTGCCAATCATAATCCAAAATAATTAAATTCATTAATGTGTAAGCAGAAACGTTTTAAAGTCGTCCCCAGTTCCCGGGTTCTAGCCCGAGAGCTGGTAGGTAAAAGTGTCAATTAGATTTTCAATTTATTATTAAAAAAAAATAATGAATTGAAAATATGAATTGGTGCTAGGCCCAAATAACCTTAGCTGTTGGTGGTCTTTAAAACATAATTTTTTTTAAAGTCGAAAGGTGTCTTAGACTAAATAAGATTTAGTACCTTTTAAAATTCCCGCCAAATGCCAAATGCCATTTCGATATTCGAAAATTTTTTGTTCTTTACAATCCTTGTTATATCTCTTCTGGGACACACGGTATATACATAAAAATATTGTAGAAGTTCAAGACTTTTCAACAACCATCCTTTACGATGATATGAGTATGTTTGAGCCGGAACCATCGAATTTGGTACCAATGATTCAGATGCGACATTTGCACAAAGTATTTTCAAATAGAAAATATAAACCTAATGTAAATAAAATATCTTTAAACATTTTCAAAGAACAAATAACGATTATGATCGGACATAATGGCTCTGGAAAATCAACAATTTTAAGAATGTTAACAGGTAAATAATAGTATATTGTAACAAAACTGTTTTGAATTTGGCGGAATAAAATTTTTTATTTCAATAATTAAAAATGTATACAACAATATACAATAATTTTATTAACAATGAAAAGTCAATTTCAATATACAACACTGATATACACGAACAGTATTTCTCAAACAAAGTGAAAACACTTGTTAGCACAATATTTATTTCGGCTGTACCCGTCCCGTTGTTCGCTGTCCGCTGTACTTATATAGGGTTGCAGTCCGACCCCCACCCGCACTCGTCGCGCTTCTGGAATATTCTCGTATCTGCCACGCCTACACATTGTTACAACAAACAGTCAATCGCTGCACTCTCGAATGTTCTGTTGAAAACAGTGGCGTAGCATCTGGGATTTCGTTACAATATTGTGTAACAAATGTGCTAAATACATCTTTATGCGGTTCCCAGGTAAGTGTGTCAACGACTGGTGTCCACCTTTCTTTTATGCCAGGTTCCAGTGTGTTCTCTGTTCGGTCGTAGTCCGTCCTTCTATGATTGGTCAATTGTGTTGTAGTAGTGTGCGTAAGTTCTCTGTTCGGTCGTATTTCGTCCTTTAGCGATCGGTCATTGGTTTTGTATGTCGTAGTGTTGGTGTTCAGGTTTTACTGAGATTCAGGTCTTCATCTACTGCAGTTGTAGACGAAACGTCAGGTAAAAATACCAAGCCCGGAAACTATCCAGATTTGGAACAGCGCCGGCCGTAAAACTTAAGACTAAATATTATAGGGTTGAATAAATTCCGACCACATCTCCATAATTTAACATTATTTTACAGGAATGTGTGCTCCAACATCTGGTTCTGCATTTATGGACGATATCAGTATTGACAGCGATGATTTAACAAAAGTGGGCATAGGATATTCTCCCCAAGGTGACACATTATTCGAAGATCTCACAATGAAAGAACATCTTTATTTTTTTGGACGTATAAAAGGTCTTACAAAAACAGAAGTTACTTTAAACAGTTACAAGTATATTACGCTATTGAAAATGGAGTCACATAAAAATGTCTTATACAAAAAGATGTCTGCGGGCATGAAAAGGAAACTATCTGTTGCAATAGCACTTTGTGGTGATTCTAAAATAGTACTGCTAGATGAACCAACATCTGCACTGGACATCTCGTCCACAAGAGACATGTGGGAAACACTTCAAAAAGAAAAGAAAGGTTACTCTATTTTTAGCTGGTATTGTCCTGATTCGGGTCTACAGGCCGTCGTTGGTTGGAATTGCTTCCTAACGTTTCGCTAGCACGAGTGGCGAGCTTCTTCAGAGGTCCTTCCATCTCCGATGCTGGATGTAGAATTCTACATCCAGCATCGGAAACGTTAGGACGCAATTCCAACCAACGACGGCCTATAGACCCGAATCAGGACAATACCAGCTCATCAACTGGCCGCGAAAGCCTCAACCAATTTGTCACTCTATTTTTAAATCTCTATAAAATCATTTCGACAATATTTCTTTGTCTATAATTTTTCCAAATCTGAATTACAAAAAATAAACATAATATAGTGACTAGTATAATAGCCTTAATGCAATAAGTTTATTTTAGGTCGCACAATTTTCGTAACAACTCATTTCTCCAATAATACTGAGATAATAGCCGATCGTATCGCAGTTTTATCACAAGGGGTTCTAGTTTGTTGCGGGTCGCCTTACTTTATTAAAAAACGTTTCGGTACCGGATATAATCTCATCATAAATGGAGGTCCATCTTGTGATCCAAAGAAAGTGATCGATCTCTTAAGACAGTTCATACCATCGATAACAGCAAGTATTAATATTGGAAATGAAACGAGATACGTTCTGCCGGAAGATTACGTATCGGTGTACGAGTCAATGCTGGGAAAATTAGAAAGAAGCGATTTAGATATTGAAAATTATGCTATATCTGTGTCAACTCTTGAACATATCTTTCAAAGGTGAGCACTTCCCGACTAGAAATTTCAGTGAGGCAGTGATTCAGCCCAAATAAGGCATACCTAATGTCAAACTTGCAGCAAGTGAGGCTTCCAAACCAGACCGACGTCTGGGAAGTAACGCAGTTGCGAGGCTCCGCCAAATTTTGCTTCCTAACTAGGTAGCAGTTTGGAAGCCTCACTTGCCTGTGGCATTCTAAGCCTAACGCGGCCCAAGTTTGGTTTCCTAACTAGGCAGCAGTTTCGAAGCCACACTTGTTGGTAGTATCCTAAGCCTAATGTGGCCCAAACTTGGTTTTCTAACTAGGCATCAGTTTGGAAGCCACACTTGTTGGTAGTATCCTAAGCCTAATGTGGCCCAAACTTGGTTTTCTAACTAGGCAGCAGTTTGGAAGCCACACTTGCTAATTCTTGTGTTTTAAAATTTAGAGTAAGCTAAATGTTCAATATCGGTTACCTGATTTAAATACCTGATGTATGCCCTTTATTCAATAATTTACCCGATTATTTTCTGAAGTCCCTGCAATTTTTAGTGTAATTTTAGAATATGGACAATCCACAATTATCCGATACCTTTTTTAAGGTTTTGTAGGGACTCTGATGATATTCAAATACATCTGGATGGCGGAGCTTTGCTCGGATGAGTTCAAAAAAAATAGTACTTAAAGTTCCCATTTCATCAAAATCGTTAGTCGTTTTTAAGAAAAAAAATTACATACCTATAAGTAGATAATATTATTATACGTCAGTATACGCCATAATACATACTACCAGTGACTTCACTCAACGATACTACGTTAAAGATTGACTGTCAGAGTAATTTGACATAAATAATGAAAATAGTTTGTTTTTTCCAAAGCCTACTCACCATACGACACTGTTTTATAACGTTAAAAAAACTGTTTTTTAAAATGATAAAATCGATAAGAAAACGAATTTTTCCAGGGATGAGACTTAGCTAGATCGATTTTTTGCCCCCCGAAACGCCTTTTCAGTAAATTTCATTCAAATCGTTAGGGCCGTTTTCGAGAAAATATTTATAAAAAAAATGACCCAGGTATTTACAGCCGCAAATAATACTACTATACTGCCAGAACAGTTCGTTTGAATTCTGAAAATGAAAATTATTTATATCAAAATATCGATTCACTAAAAAGATTACTAAATTGTTTGAACTATCTTGTGCAAAAGGTTCAACACAAAATTCCGTATTAAAAATTTCTCCACTAAATTTTAGTCTTGGTGCAGTTCCAGCACGCGAACAATATATTGAGGAACCGAATGAGCGAATGTTTCATAGTATCACTAAAGAAGGTAATTATAAATTAGCATATATTTAGAATACATAAGGGCTTGAGAATGGCCGAGAGTGTAGCAATTTACGTGGCGTTGCTATGGTTCCTCTATTACAAGTACCCAGTTCCCGGGTTCTAGTCCGAGAGCTGGTAAAAGTGTCAATTGGATTTTCAATTTCTGTTGAAAGCTGTGCTGTTTTGAGTTCTGTTTTTTACCATCTTCATGAAAGATTGATCGCTTACGGGACACGATAACAGGAAAACGAAAAAAAGACGATTTAATTCCAAAATTCCAAAAAACGTGTGTTTCATTGTCATTGAACTTAAAATCTGAGCTTCACGAACGGTTTTTCACGACTGAAAATCAAACACGTTTGATCCGTTCACGCTTGGATCGTGCTCAGTTACTCACGAAAGCAAGTCTAGCGTTCACAAAAAAGCATGTTGCACGAAAACGTGGCTCATGACATCCGCGACGCTAACCACTGGACCACACTATCCTCTAACCGTTATTTTAACGCTCAGAAAATCTACCTTAGATTGTGGCTAATGATTTTAGTGTTTATGCAAAATATATAAAAACTAGAAATATATTATCACAGTCTAAGGTCGATGTTACCTCAGACTTTTTACGAAATGAAAACCACTTTTTACAGTGTATTTGCTGGAAAATGGACTATGGAGGACAAAAATTCGATCGTTATTTTACCAGACTTGGGCAATGTGTTTGAAAAGAATATTAATGACACGTAGATCATGGTTTTCATTTTCCATGCGATTTGTCATTCCTACCGCGTGTTTATCAATGGTATTAAACACAAACACGTATCCTGCGCTGCCACCAGAACTAGAAATTACTCTTAAGAGTTACAATCAACCCGTAACTGTGATAGGATTTGTGTTACCGGAACTACAGACGACGAGTTTCTATGAATCTTATAAAAATATAGTGTTATCGAGCGGTGGTGAAATTGAAGAAATTAAAAACGAAAGCGTAACAAGTTACATTTTAACAAAGGTAAAATAATATAATATTCAAGTATAATATTATGATTTTCATTGTTACTTTATAATTTTAATTTTCACTCTCATTTATTTTTCACACACGCACACACACACACACACGGACGTCCGTCCAAAAATAGTCAGAATAGCTTCCTAGGAGCCCAATACGTCCAGATATGGTGCAAACTCGATTTTCGAAAATCGGACCGAAACCAATATCTTCCTGTTTTTTGAAAATTTTCAATAGCGGGAAGTTAAAAAAAACCTTCAAAAAATCCACTAAAAAGAGGAAATCTAAAATAACCAAAAATTTTATCGAAAATGGAATTCGCGACATTTTCTAATATCATGGTATTAAAATCTATTAGCTATCGACAGTTATCGTCCTGTAAAACTTACTTTACAGCAAATCATTTTCTAATCTTATGTGAAGAAACTGTATTTATGAATGAAAAAAATATTTTATATTAATAATAAGATGTACTCATTATCATACTGTACTACAATAGTTAAATCATTGATGATTGACAAATTTAGCACTAACGATATGTATACAAATATTTTGAGGTTAGTAGCTTACTTATTACAATATAACATACTATTGAATATATTATGGAGAATGTTAGATTAGTAATAATGTCACGGTTGAGTAATTGTAAGCTCATTCCGCCGCGATAGTGGAAAGGTTCAGGTTAGAATTCTGACTGTGACTGTGGTTGTCAAAATGATTTTTTTCAATATTTGCAGGAATCAATTATGTAATTGGCTGCTCTTCCAATAAAAAATTTCAATAACATGCAGTTACGTGTTTACATTATTCACCTTACCCAGCCTTAAAGGAGCATTGAACGAATGATTAATTTCGTGGAGATTTTCTTTTATATTTTGATGTTTTTAAGCAATATGCCGTAAAGATCATTACTTTTGACGGCTCATTTTTCTCGTTATTTTTCACATATTTGATAATATGTTCGGCTTTGAGAATCCATTCTCCTTCAACGAAATTCCTTTGTTTAGGATTCGTACCGGTCCAATAACAAATTACACTTATATATGTATATCATTTCTTATTACTATGAAAATCACAAAATTACACGCAAAATTATACCCCGTATATGAAATTTTCCCCGAATTCCACCATGTTTTTTAAGCTCTACCCATCTGACGGATCCCAAATAATATGATCTTTTAATCTATGGCCTATATTTTAGTCAATACATGACCAGTTTACGACGATGCGTAAATATATAATTGGTGTAACTTTTGCGAATACTAGTGAAATAATTGGGCATTTCAATAATTACCCGTATCATTCAGCACCGCTGACATTAAACTTGATCCACAACGCAATTCTAAGAAGTTACGATGTTGCTAAGGATTTCACAATAACCGTTAAGAATAAACCGTTAACGGGAAGGGTTTTGGTATGTTATTTACTTGAATATTATTAATTCAATTACATTTATTATTATCAATAGCATCTTAATGTATTCAATACTTGACACTAGGGCCGATAGCACTGCGTTAAGGTACGTGCAGTATGGAGCTGGGATTCTAGATGGTAGCGTAAATCATAGCAGGGCTTGCTTAAATTAATACATTGTTATATATGCGAGCGTACACAACGAAGCAGTGAGTGTAGCAGGTATAAGCGCTGTTACAAGAGCTGCTAGATACAAGAATGTATCTCACCATTCTTTCAGCGCGCTGACTACTACAATCAACGTGTGACAACTGTCAAATAGCCGTTACTAGTTTCGAAATGGATGTGACTAGTTTAATAAATGAAATTTTGCCAGTTTTTATTTAATTTGTTTTGAGTTTTTTCTAAGACGTATTTAAAAGTGTTAGGTTCCATACGTAAATATTCAAAAAACCGGTTTGGGTAAAATTTTAATTCTTGGTATAAATGATGAAATTCGCCATGTTTAGATCGTTTTCTATTAATAGAGTGGACATGATAGCTCCTACCCAAATTTATATTTAAAATATATCACTTTGTAGAAGAAGAACACAAATATTCGTCTTCGCTATCTGACATTTCTAACGCGATTTAAGCTTGTATCAATGCAAAGCTTCGTTATGCAAACCTATAAGCGCTTATAATTTCAGTCACCATCTACCTTACATGCTACCATCTAGAATCCCAGCCGCGTACTGCACGTACCTTTATACAGAGTGTTTACAGTGTCTTTTGGTAGAAATTTAAATTATACGTGATGGTAGAAAGGCGATGCGCTATGTACCTACAAAATATTTTTAACATTGGAATAAATCTCATCCATTTTGAACCTTTTGTTTGGGAACAAAGTTGTTAGACGATGTCACAACCACATTAGTGGCTTTTATGATATTTTATTGGCATAACTCTACAATGCAATAATTTACCATCATTCAATGATTGAAATGAAACCCCCTTTTGTAGTATTATATTATCACTGACCTTCAAACCTTGTATTAAATAAAAGTAAATCACAGGTAGTCAGGGCATTTAATAAAACAGAACTCTGCTTTGATTTTAGTTGAACGTTTCGTCCTTTTCCTAATAAAAGGACGAAACGTTCAACTAAAATCAAAGCAGAGTTCTGTTTTATTAAATGTCCTGACTCCCTGTGATTTACTTTTATTATATATTTAATTTTCCTGGACGTGATTCAAAACATAACTTGTATTAAATTTTTTAAATCGAATAGCTTTTACTAATTACCATTATTGTTACAAATTCTCACAGCACGAGGGTTCATTTATAACAATAATATAAGCAGTTTCATTTTTTACCCCAAAATAGTCAACACCCTCTAGGCTGTTAGGTACTAGAAATCAGTCATTATAGCCTTTTGCTATATGATTTAACAATTTATTAATTCTAATATTATTTCTTTGCAGGACACCGAAATGGCAGGATTTACAGCAAATGTTTTGAATATGACTTTTGCGTTTATTGTGTCTTTTTTTATCATGTTTCACATTCGTGAACAGGTCGCCAAAGTAAAGCATTTGCAAATTGTGTCTGGCGTTAACGTGTTTGTATTTTGGATAACGTCATATTTATGGGACTTGTTAGAATTATTGATACTATGCATATGCTTGGTAATTGCAATATACTGTTTTGAATTTGCTTCCTTCGATACCTTGGATCAATGTGGTAATTATATCATGCATACATTTTATGGTGGCACTTCACTCTCGCCCAAGGCCCCTCGTCGAATGTCTCGGCGAGACATTTGACTAGGCAAGGAGCCCTCCGAGCGCTACCATCCGCACTCTCGAATAATGCAATAGGTGTTCTACAACAGGCAAATCCTGATCCTAACTAATGTAACAAAACTGTTTTCTTACGTGGGTGGAATAAATTATTTATTTACAACAATTAAAAATGTAACAAAAATAGATAACAATAAGATGTAACAATTATATCTCAGTTCTAACAGTCAACACTGTTTATATAATAATAACACGAACAGTAATTCTTAAACGAACTGAAGCGCTTTAATAATACTGAACAATTTATATGCTGTATTTATTTCCAATCGACACTGTCACACGACTCTCGTCGTTCTTTGTCCGATGACTGCTCCTGTTTATATAGAGCTACCAGGTTGACCCCCCCACGCACGCGCGCTTTCCAGAACATTTTGGTGGTTACCGGTGTCTTCGATATCATGCCACGCCTCACCATTTTTACTTGTTCTCGATGATTCTATTGTCGCCAGCGGCGTAAAATCTGGTGTTTTGCTACACTAATAATATTTTAAATTCGAAATTTCCGCATTCTGTACAATAAGCACTATTTACTGAGTATCGATCGATCTGTTACTTTATATAGCAACGCGCTTACAAAATTGTGAAATTGTGTTTTAAAGACCCACCAACAGCTAAGGTTATTTGGGCCTAGCACCAATTCATATTTTCAATTCATTATTTTTTTTTTAATAATAAATTGAAAATCCAATTGACACTTTTACCAGCTCTCGGGCTCGAACCCGGGAACTGAGGACTTGTAATAGAGGAACCATAGCAACGCCATGTAAACAACAGCATTGCTACACGCTCGGCTATTCTCAAGCCCAACGCGCCTACAAAGTCCGCATCATGAGAGTCATGTTTTTAATGATTTATACAGAAGTTAATAACTTTAATGTCTGTAATTATAAAGTTTTAAGAACTCGAAGAACGAATTTTTCGTTTTCATAATTTTTTCCTGTTTTTCAAATTTCAATTATTTTATTCTGACTAATAATTGATGGCTGATTTGACTGAGTGATTCATCAACGCCCAGATCAAGCTAAAAACTTGAAATTTGGCAGGCTATTAAATCATAATTTCATACCACTCGGGCGAAGCCGGACGGGTACCGCTAGTATGGAATAAGTTTCATTTAAAAGAAAGCTTTTTATCCTTATGGTAAGCATCTCTCACACAACAGGTTCACCATGATGCAAATCAACGAATTTAAGGGTTAACTCAGTTGTCCGCTCACCACTCATATTCCACTTAATTTATCGAAACTATACTTTGAAGTGAATGGGTCTCTTGTACTCGCACCTCGTATCGCCTCGTCTCCTTTGACTCGGGCACAAAAACCGACAAGACATGGAGCGCTGCCGAGACGCGGCGAGAGTGAAGTGCCCAGCATTTGAATCATAGAACTTCGCCCCAAATCCAGGAGCGGATCTACATACGGGCTAATAGGGCTTAAGCCCTGGGCCCCCTATTGTCAAGGGCCCACAAGTGTCAAGGGCCCACAATTAGTGCAAAGGGCCACCAGTGTCAAGGGCCCACAAGTGTCAAGGGCCCACAAACATTGAATAAATATAAATTTTTAATACTTTTTCATTAACAACGAGCACTTATCGTGTAGCAAAAAATGGGGCCCCATTGGATTTAAATAAGCCCTAGGCCCCGAAAAACCTAGATCCGCCCTTGCCCAAATCCTTTTAAAACTCGTTTTAAAAAACGGTCTTAGACTTAAAAAAAAGACGTTAATAAATATTAATTTATTTCAGGTCGACTATTATTTGTGTTAATGATTACAGGGTATTCTCTTCTGCCCATAATGTATTTACTTTCATTTTGGGTCAAAAACCCATCCAATGGACTATCAATGATGCTATTATATAATATATTTTTAGGTAGGTTAAAAAATTTCGAATTGGAGTAGAAAGGATGTTTTTCAAAATTTCAAAAAAAAAATATTATACCCGTTAACCGGGTTTACACAATTTATGAAAACTATTATTATTATTATTTTTTTAAAAAAGTCCCCCTAACCGCATATTTTATTTCCACAAAGGGAGCTGTCAGCTTTTTTTTCGTTATTAAGGCTTAAATTGAGGCACTCGCTAAAGGGATACACAACGAGATCTCGTGCGCTTACCCCCACTCGCCTAACGGCTCGTGGGGGTATACAGCGCACTCTATCTGGTTGCGTATGCGTCAGTCCCTTAGCTCGTGTCTCAATTTAAGCCTACTAGAATACCTCACTTTACGTACACGTATCGAAAAAAACTATTTCGACACTATTTCTCATTAAATAATATGTTTTCTTGTTTATAGGATATATGCCTTATGGGGCCAGTTTCCTAATTTCAAAAGAAGGCCTTATAACGTCTATCCATTGGATATTTAACTTGTCTCCTCTTTACACCATGGGCCTATGCATTGACAAAATATGTGCTGTGTACTTCACGCGCGAATTATGCGAAATCGCTTGCAGCAAAAAGACCGATGTTTTAGCTTGCAAGGAAATACTGTGTAAAGAGAATGGATTGTGCTGCAGTATGTGTTTCTTCTATTGATAATAATTTTATTGTTAACATTTCAAATTATTACCACGACGACGGATGGAACCTTTAGCGCGACCCAATCTGCTGGGTCCAATCTGCAGGGACCTTGCAAATTGGATGTGTAGGTCAATCGGTCCGCTCTATTATTATTATTATTATTGAGAAGGAAGAATTCCTTAAGAATTTTGCATCCACAAGCACCCTAAACTTCAGGTTCGTCACCGTCACACAAGGGATACTTGCGGAGCAAGGTGAAACTATAACCGCGTCTCAAACCATGAAATGGGCGATTACAGTGAGCTTGGGTCGTGCGCACGAAGTACACGAAGCGACCCAATAAGCACAGCCTTTTGCATGCGGCAGACTAGTGACTCAGCATTACGCTAACATGCCGGGATAGCTTTTATATTTACCAACAGTGACGGTTTGGCTCCACCAAGAACACCAATTATAAGGACAATTAATTTAACAGAGTAGTCTGGGTACTGCTTCCTGAGCTCAAAGAGAAGATCTTGATATTTTGTCCGCTTCTCAGTCTCTTTCGCGACTATGTTCGTTTCAGCAGGAGCTGAGAGCTTGATGACATACATGTCGCGTAGTCTTATATCAAGGAGAACTATATCAGGCTTTGTAGCTGAAAGTTGCCTGGTAGTACTGAATGAATAATTCCAGAAAATCTTACACGATTCATTCTCGACAACGGACTCAATATCGCCGGGAACATAAGGCAGAACGGGAGTTTATTATTATTATTATTTTTATGTCGGATGGTTGACTCGGGCGACCACACAATATCCCGACTCACCACTTCAACACACTGCAAATTGGGTCGTGTGTAGAGCAGTTGGCCGATCTGTTATCATTAATTTCCTTGCATTTAATTGTCTTGAAGACAACAACTGTCAACTAGCAAAAACCCGCGAATTTCGCGCTCACCATTTTTTTAGTATTCAATATTAGATATTAACTTATTACACTATATTACTATTAACTCTGACAGTTTTTATTTTATTGTTACAGAAATGGATTATTATTTTGGGTGGGGAGAAGATGGAATCAGTAAAGATTTAACGATTCTTTTCTTCCTTGGTACATTAATATTTATATTGGTACTATTATTGGAAGCGCGTGTATTTGCCAAAATTGTTTATAAGATACAGGAAACGAAAAAAGTATTGCCACCACATAAAAAAGAAATAATAGACAAAGATGTTACGTCAGAAAAATTAAAAATTCACAATTATGACGAACAAGAGTTGAGTACATATCCTTTAGTTATGCGGGATTTGACCAAATATTACAGCAAACATTTCGTTGCTGTTAGTCAAGTAAGTGAAAAAGAAATATCTACTCGTATATTTTATAAAAAATTCACAGATTTCGCAATCCTTGCAACCATCGAGGACATTGGAAATGATAACAGCATATATGAAACATAATTAACTGTTTATTATACACACAATATTTATCAATGCACTGTTTAGTGTTGTCAGGAATAACCCTATTATTCTTCTGTTATATACGCGTTCACTTTTGCTTGATTACTTAACTTTTAAATGGATTTTTCTACAGTATTTATTAACATTTGCTCAAAAATAACACCGCAGATCGTCGCAAATACCTCTCAATTAACTAGAAATGATATAAAACACATTTCGAAAAAATTGCACTTGTTCAATTTTGCATGATTGCTCCTCACTTGATCGCGACACCGTTGTCTTTTGGCCTTGAACGAAAACTCGTAACTCTGCCCCCATATACGAACATAAATATTTCCAATGTTAAAATAATTTACTCTGACTATGTTTAGATATAAAAGAAAAAGAATTTTACTATTCGATCAGTTAATACATGAAACTTATAGGAGCAACAATCTTAAGGTAGTTGTCGTGCTACAATACCATCCAAAAGTTTCGTTCATAATACGTTGTAAAACAATAAATAAGTATAGTGTTAAATGTAAAAAAATTTTGTTAGAGATTGTACCTAAACTGTTGTTCACATAGTTACACATATTTCACTTAGTTTGTTCGCTTGAATTATATACAAATGTCAATCTTTTCTCATAAATTGTTGAACTTTGCGTTATTAAATCTCAACAATAAAAAGGTCAATAATTTTTGGATTTTCTTTTTTAAACTCAGAACAAAAACATCAAAGAACAGGTAGTTTTTTGAAAATTTCTGACTGTTACTTTTTTTTTTAAATTAAAAAACTTGTCAAAAACACAAGCTCTCCGTGTTAATTATCCGAACTTTAATTAAGTTTATCTCGAGTTAGAGATGGTCAATCAACTTCAAATTTTAATTGTATTTGTATTATAGTATCCTTAATGAGTATACGAAAATTTAGAATTTTCTGACACTATGCCCATAGCACGACAACTACCTTAATCTACGACTATAATATACAGTATGTAAACAGATAAGCTTTACATTGGGAAATTAGCATTGGGAAAAAAATAATGGATATAGGGAAGCAGGAAAATTCATAAACATGATTTCACATGTAAAATCCCTATTACCCGCAATTCAAATCAGCACCCGGTATAAATACGTACGTTTAGAGGCATGGCTCAGTCAGATCCATTCATTTTTTCCCAATGCTAATTTCCCTACGTGCAGCTTACCTGTTTAGTGTTTACATACTGTATATAAAAAAGACGTGTACTGACTGACTGACTGATGATTCATCAACACCCAGGTCAAACCGCTGAAGCTAAAATCTTGAAATTTGGCAGGTAGGTTCCTTATAGGACGTAGGCATCCGCTAAGAAGGGATTTTTCGAAATTCAACCCCTATGGGGGTCAAAAAGGGTGTAGAGTTTTTTTGACAAAATGTTAATATCTCACAAGTCAGTAATGCGACAGGTAATGAATGTTATATAACTGGTCAAAATAAATCGAATTTAAGCAGCCAGGTACTTTTTACCTGGAAAGTATTCCGAAGTTAATGATATTTTGGTTTGTTGGTTGTGGGTACTCTGTGGAGTAGAATCTGAGTTTCCGACCTCAAGGACCCTGTGCTAACGTGGGGGGAGCCGAAAAACTACGAAATTTTACCACCTTTTTTGCTTTTTTCGAAATATTTCAGAAACGGGCGACTTAAGCATCCTCTTTAAAACATTACATAATGAAAGAATTGCTTAAGTCGACCGTTTCTGAGATATTTCGAAAAAAGCAAAAAAGGTGGTAAAATTTCGTGGTTTTTCGGCTCCCCCCACTTTAGCACAGGGTTCTCGAGGTCGAAAACTCAGATTCTACTCCACAGAGTACCCGCAAACAACACACCAAAATGTCATTAACTTCGGAATACTTTTCAGGTAACCCCCTTCATTTATTACCTGCCGCTTGGACTAATATAAATTAATGTAATTTTAGATATGCCTTGCTGTTAACGAAGGAGAATGTTTCGGCTTGATGGGCGTAAATGGTGCGGGAAAAACAACATTGTTTAAAATGTTAACGGGAGACGAACTGATCAGTTTTGGCAACGCTTGGGTGCACGGACTCAGCGTCAAAACCGAAATGAAAAAAACACTCCAGTTAACAGGGTATTGTCCGCAAGAGAGTGCGTTGGTCGATGAACTCACCGGACGCGAAACACTTTATATTTTCGGCTTAATTAGAGGTCTCACGTGTAAGGACTGTGAACGGCGCATCACTAGTTTGAGTAGAAATTTGGACTTCGCAGAGCACATCAATAAAGTGACGAAAAAGTATAGCGATGATAATAAACGCAAGTTAAGTATTGCAATTGCTGTAATCGGTTATCCAAGTGTAATTTATCTGGATGAACCAACCACCGGTAGGTTAAAACTCATTATATCTATATTGCGTTAGGTCAGGGCAGTGGCGGCTCGTGCCTGTTTTGACAGGTGGTGCCAAAACGAAGATCAAAATAGGAAAGAAGTACCTATAAAACATAGAAAATAACTTACCTAGTGACTATCCACAAATCACACACTACAAAGCTACACAAACTAAAAAAAATGTTGACAGAGCAAACCGTCAAATAATAAAACAAAATTGTTATCAACAATAATATTTAACCGAAACAACAATGCATAATCAAAATTTTACAGTGTTGTAAATTCCAACAATGACCAAACAGAATACCGCCAATAATGTGCCTGGCACACATTTCATTTAGATTTAGCATTACAGCATAGGGAAATCATGAGTCATAGTTCTATCTCTCTTGCTCACATATAAGGACCGTAAGGTATGCTTTGTTTACACTGTGCCTATTATTAAATGGCACAGGATACGTGTTACTGATCGCGTGGTGAAAATGTTTTAGGAAATTTGTGCGATTTAGGCTGAACTCTGTTGTCCGGACGATCGATAATTTTATAAATTGATTAAAAAAATATATTAATATAAATATTTACAAAAAATATTTTTAGAGAAAATTGAAAAATTAGGGGTAGTGCCATGGCACTGTGGCACTACCCCACGAGCCGCCACTGGGTCAGGGGTCGGCAACCTTCTGAGACGGAAGAGCCAAAAGTTACAATTTACAAAATTTCCCAGTTTTTAAAGAGCCACTAACATTTTTACTTCAATATTATGGTATTTGATTAGAATTATAACTAAACAAACAGAACAGTGTTGCCACATTTAAAAAATGTCAGCTGTCCGTATACTCTCTACTCCACCTATTCTCACTGTTCTCTGTTGAGTGTTTTTATCCTGTTTAAGGTTTTTTTTGCAGTATAATATTTTTTATGAGTTTTGAAAATAAAATTATATTATAATTATTAATATTTGCGCATGGAACTGGAGTGCCGCATCTTGACATCATAAGAGCCGCATGCGGCTCGCGAGCCGCAGGTTGCCAACCCCTGCGTTAGGTTAACCATAAAAAACATAGGCATTAAAAATGAACCGAATATTCGGCAAAAATAAATACTCCGATATCAAACAATCTGCAGTATTTAGTTAATTTAACAGCATTTGATCCCCCAGAGGCAACATTAGAATGTAGTTGTTCTCGCAATAATTGCATTTCAGTGTTCTTTGGGAATTGGCGTTCCCAGGAGCCCGAGTTCGTACCAGTCGGTTTGTGTATGCCGGCTGGCAAATTCTAATACACAATTGTTGTGTTGAAGACGCTAATGACCTGAATTGTCGACGCGTCTATAATCTACAATAATAATAACAGTATTTCAATTTTTCATTATTTTATTCGTTGAAGATATTTTTTTTATTTAATCTCAAATTAAACTTTTGTATAAATATTTATATTGCGACAAATTAATTTGCGTTATTTTTATTTTGAAATATTGTACGAATGCTGATCAATGGCGAGACGAAATAATAGTAACAGTTATTTTGGAAACTATCATTAAAACGGTTCAAAAAATAACAGTTGGAAAATGTTTACGCTGTTCTAAAACAGCAGATAAGTATACTTAAATAGCATAAGTTTTCAAAAATCGTACCGGTTTTTAAGGACTGGACATAAGTACAAGACGTCACCTCTGGCAGATGTTGTGTTCATTGCGAGACGCTGGACAAACCATAATTTTGACCTCGCACAACATGGAGGAATGCGAAGTATTGTGCACTCGTATAGCGATTATGGTGAACGGATCATTTCGATGCTTGGGCAACATGAAACATCTGAGAGCGAAATATTCCGACGGGTACACCCTCACCCTACAAGTCAATAACAATTTCGAAGGTAAGCCGGACGCAGAAGCCATTGCCAGGATAAAGCATTTCGTCGCTGAAAAATTTATTAGATCTAAACTTCAGGAAGAGTATCAGGGATATTTATCTTTTTTGATACAGAAAGATTTGCCATGCTCCAAAATGTTTGGAATTATGGAAATTGCTAAAAATTCAATAAATATCCGACAATATTCATTGGGCCAATGCACTTTAGACCAGGTATTTATAGTACATATTATTTCAAATTTTAGTTGTTTTTTTATAGTCCAAGGCCTCTTTTCCACGAGACGCTGGTGTCCGGACACCGGTGTTCGATGGAGAATATACTGTACACCAGTGTGGGACACAGCGTTTGCCAAAAGAATTTCTTTAGTAGTATTTTGAATGCCGAGATGGATGCACTAGACGACAACGCGTTAATTTTGCTCGGTCTCTTGTTAATAAGAAAAAGGCGGCAAAAAAGGCGAAATGTATGAAGAAACGAAGATTTTGGGTACGCCAAAAGGCATGAAAAAGGGCTTTACCCATTCTTATATTTGAATTTACGAAATCATCCAGATAAATTCTTTCAATATTTCCGCATGTCCGTCAAATCTTCCGTGTTTATTTCCATTTCGCGGCAATCACAAATCACATGCAACTGCTGCGGAAACTGTGAGATACTGGCGTGGTGGCGTGTCCCGTGGGTAGAGCACGCTTTATCTCAATGTTTTGCTAAACAGAAACAGGTGTCTGTGTTTTCAAAAAGTGGCGGAGCAGAAACACTTCGAGACACAGTCGCCGTGTCGGAAACCGAGTGTCCGATAGATGTGTTCCGTGGGTAAACATGCATATATTTGTATGATCGGCTAGAATGAGACACCGGTGTCGGACACCGATGTCCGGACACCAGCGTCTCGTGGAAAAGAGGCCTAAGAGGCAGCGATGGATTTTCCTAAGTGTCTACGTAAGGCAAAATAATCTAAACATGAACAGCCCCTGAATAAGTTACATTTTTAGAATGTTAGGTCTCCAAGTCACTATATGAATAATAAGAAGTATTAGCGATACATTGAGTCCGTCTTGTGACTTTATGTGTTGTTAACACGACGCGTTTCAGCAACGAGTTGCCATCTTCAGGTGTGGTTAATTTTTTATATTATAAAACAGCCATCGAGTATTCGTAACACGTTATAATATTATGATGTTAAGCACGCCATGTCTATTATGTTGTGGATTGTGTCCCCCATTTGCAGAGAGTCTGTAAGTCTGGTAGCCTTTCTCTTTTATATAGAAAAATTAATAATAAAAACTAAGCATTTATTTGCAAAAAGTTTTCACTAATTTTTTAATTATAAATAAGTCTAACGACATGATAAGAATGACCTATCGAGCAGGCAAGTTTATTTTATATATTCTAAATTATTACTACTCATTAATATAATATTATAGAATAAACAAGTGTTGCATTATTAGATATCTACATAAAAAAATTCATATTTTACCTATCATATTTCTACAGCTGCCACCTAAAACGCAAGGTAGAAAGGCAGCCAGACTTACAGATTCTTAAATGGGGAACACGTATGCAGATATTTTTAATATTATTTTGACTTACGTAGACCCTTGCAATTTTTAATATCCAAAAATAGTTTACAAAATATTTTACAGTTTTTCCATTGTTTAAAAGAAATGTTGTGACGATATTATAATATTTTATACATTATTTCTTTCAGATATTTTTAACTCTTACGAAATATCAACGTTCAGAAGAATCACAATAAACATTAATTTCAAAATAATACTGTACCTATGTTGATTTAATATAAGTTTAACAAATTATATCTTAAGGGGCATTTGAAGTTAATAAAAAAATTATTTATATTATTGTTACAAATTTGACTTCTAATTTTGCACATTGAAAAACGGCAGGGACGAAAACGCCTCTGAAGTAAAATCTTCAGACCGCATATTTATTGAGATAAACGAAATATATTACCTGCATGCTAAAATGGGAAGAAAAAACTGGTCAAGTGCGAGTAACTCGCGCCACGAGTTATAAATAGATATTGTTGTGCTCAGGTTGTCTATGATGTTTGTTGGGCCGAGTGGATGCCTTTAGGACGGTAGTGTAATGATAGGTGACAGAATATATATATTTATATATATAATATATATATATATATATTATATATATTCTGTCACCTATCATCACACTACCGTCCTAAAGGCATCCACTCGGCCCAACAAACATCATAGACAATATACATATATATATATATATATTATATATATATATTTTAAAGACCACCAACAGTTATTTGGGCGGAACACCAGTTCATATTTTCAATTCATTATTTTTTTTTTAATAATAAATTGAAAATCCAATTGACACTTTTACCAGCTCTCGGGCTAGAACCCGGGAACTGGGGACTTGTAATAGAGGAATCATAGCAACGCCATATAAACAACAGCACTGCTACACTCTCGGCTATTCTCAAGCCCTTAAACTGGCTAAGCAATTATTACTTAAAAGTATACGACAATGACCGCAGTCTTGCCGTATACGCATTTTTAATAACTGTCTATACTCTATATTATTTCACAATAATATAGATAGATAGATAGATAGATAGATAGATAATTTAGTTTATAATATTATAATAGTTTATAATCATCGTGTAAGATGACGCCACTTACACTTGTCAGTATAAAAGATATTAAAATTAATATATTATTTAATTCTAATTATTATTTACCAGGATTCATGCCAAAGCAACACACAATCTGTGAAAATTCTATAACTGGCTACCTCTTACCGTTTGTGAGATAGAGCCTTGTGACAGACGGACGGACAGACATCGTTGACTGGGTAATAGGGTTCCCATACGGAGGTACGGAACCCTAAAAACAGTGTGTTAACTTTAAATTAATCTGATGTCTTATAATATATTGCAATTAAAAAAAATATTTTAAATTTAAACTAAAAGCAGGTGAAGTAAATACAACATGAATAAAAGACGGATACCGTAGAAAATTTGGCCAACGGATGCGATGCGACGCCAGTCGTTTCGCGTTGCTTGAGCCGGTCAGGAAGCGGTAAATCTCAGACATTATATCAAAATCGGCTAAGTAACTTTTTGTCGAATTGCAGTTTATCCTCATTTGTTCACGCGCTTAGTCTTATTTCAAAATTAATTTATTACCGCCTAGAAGAAAAAATTGATGCGTGTACTTTGTACGCGTGTTAGAAGTTATACTGCTTTGACGTGATTAACAACTAATTTTTAATTCGCATGCAAATAATTTATTGAAATATAAAATAATTAAAGGACTTGAGTGAATTTATTCATATTTGTTTATATGGTAACTATGGAAATCATTAATGCTGCAACTTCATGGTGTTAAATTTTCGTGACGCGATGCGCGCGCATTGTAAAAATTCACTCTCATGATTTTTTCATAACGCGCCAAAAGAAGTATAATTTCAAAAATCGGTGATAAAACCCTAAAATAAAACAAGTGAAATTGATATTATTTTGATAATATTGCTTTATACGAGAACGTAATAAAATATACATAAACAATTGGCATTTTTATAGCTTTGGCACGTAAAATATTTGGCAAATAATATTCAATATTGACAAAACTGTACGAATTGGCCAGTATTTCTACCTACAAGGTGAATAGGTAATAAATTTTATTAAATCACATTTGGCTTCTGTTTAAAGTGGATCAGTTTAAAAATTTGTTTCTGCAGTTTTAATTTTAATTATATTTGTGACCGACGACAGATACATTGAAGTGTTGACAACAAAACAAACTTTTATGTTTATTTATTTCATATTAAAATTTAGAAAAACTTGTCTGATCATAAAATCTGCAACGCCAGATTAAAATTGATTTTTTTCCCCAGATTTTGCTGGGGAAAAATCGTATCGTACTTTTAGTACGATATAAAAAGTGATGGGCTTGAGAATAGCCGAGCGTGTAGCAATGCTGTTGTTTACATGGCGTTGCTATGGTTCCTCTATTACAAGTCCCCAGTTTCGGGGTTCTAGCTCGAGAGCTGGTAAAAGTGTCAATTGGATTTTCAATTTATTATTAAAAAAAATAATAATGAATTGAAAATATGAATTGGTGCCAGGCCCAAATAACTTTAGCTGTTGGTGGTCTTTAAAACACAATTGTTTTTTTAAACGTTCCCCAGCTTCATTAGAAGACAGAAAACTGAACATACGTCATGAAATGCAATAATTCCTTTGGTATTAATTTAAACCCGTTAATAATCAATTACATCGGATGATCACGTCCTGAAAACTCTAGTCTAGACATTGGATGAAATGGTCCATGGGGTTGACCCACTATATTGAGAGTGACTGTTTTTTACGGATATGATTGTACTCTAGGTGTAAAATAATAATCCATTTTTGGTACCTAGGAATTTTGAAGCATTTATTATTTTATTTTTTTGAAAATTTAAATTGCAGTAGTTTAAAATTGTCATGTTGTCGTTATGATGTGAAATGTCAAATTCCGGAATTAATTAATTTCGTATTAATTTCTTAGCAAAAACGTCTGAAAATAAAGTGTAAAAATAACACTATAGATAGGTATTTGAACGTATGAAGTGACAAAAGCACTAAAACACGCTTCTTGATACTTGACAGGTGTTTGACAGTTGTAAATATGACAAAAGTCTATTTTCATTTCTGCTGGCTTTAGTCTTGTCGACTGTTAGAAAAGAGTGGGAAAGGCCTTCCGAGTCTAAAAATTCTGTAAAAAATTCGATAGCCTTAAATTCAAAAAAAAAAGGTGACAGATATGAAACATCAAAGAAAACGTTATTGAACTCGGTGGTATTCTCTATGTAGTAGTATATATTATTTAGTATATATGTATTACATGTCACTGTAAGATTAAGTCAGAGCCTCGCCTCGTGTCATATTTATACGCACTCTCAAAAACAGCAACTAACTGTTATGTTGACGTAATCCTATATACTGCACTGTAACACACGCGGTTGCGGCGTTTGAGCACGCCTGAGCCAGAAACGCAGTGGTGGGGATAACAGCAGCGAAGGAACGGACCACAAATTTCGTTGCATATTTCCCCTCACGCGGCTGTTCACTGCCCGATATAAGATGTTTCACATCAAAAACATTGCCGATAAAAAAATACGTGAGTCAACCTACATAAAATAAAAGAAGTTTGTCTATAGGTTGGACTTTTTCCAAAGAGTTGCGTTGTAGAATGACTGGGCTACTAAGCAAGTTTGCCGGCACAACGGACTTAGTCGATATGACATGAACTTATTATCAGAATTATTGGTTACCTAGTCTAAAAGTTTAATAGTTGGCGTGACTTGCAAAGCGGCAAGGCGTGACAGTATTTAAAAAAACATTCACGGTCATCAGGCAGCAATTTGACATTTCGGTCGCTGTTTAAAAGAGTCCCGAAATAAAACGAAATATTTTCAAACTATATATTTACAGGATTTGTACTGAATAGAGAGATGTTATCGAATTTTAGTATAATATAGGGTAAATGCGGGAGAGATGCCGCGGTAGGAGAGACGCCGCATGGCTATTAACTTACCTATTTACCATGGATGGTATTACAAGTACGTATTGTTAGTTCATCTTATCTTGTCAAGATAAGATGAACGAACATACGTACTTGTAGCACCATCCATGGTAAATAGGTAAGTTAATAGCCATGCGGCGTCTCTCCTACCGCGGCATCTCTCCCGCATTTACCCTAAATACTAGGTGCATATCTTTATTTTTCGCTCACTGCTCAGCTCCTGAAAGTATGGGTTATTTATCACTGAAAGAATTATGTAAATTCGTTGATGAAATACGCTAATGACCTCTGTTATCGAGAGTTTGTAATTTACAATTCATTCATTCGTTGATGAAAAGTCGATATCATTAAAAATTTAAAGCTCATAAATTGACTTTTATTCAACTTTTATTATTGGTTGCAATATTATGTAAAACATTATAAATTTATAAGAGTGCCTCTTGAGCCTTGGAAGAGCCGATTTTATAGACCGTAGGAACTGAATATCTAAATGACGACAATTTTCAATGATGGGGTCGACAAACGCAAAATGGAGACATTGAGTCATGACAAGAAATAAATAAAAAGGCACCGTTTAGTTAGGCAGACGGGTACACTTTTAAATGTAGTACATCAAGTAGATTAAAAGAGAATTAATATAGAGTAAACTGGGTTATTTTGTGTTTTGTTTGTTCAAGACATTTTAAACATTAAATTGTTATCTGTTCACTTTTAACACTTTCCAAGTTATATTCAATCTTTATACGAATTTTTATGTCCATTGTTTCTTCAAAAAAACAATATTTACAACAACAAAAAACAAGAAATAAGAAATAATGTAGGTTTAATTAAGTTTGATTATTGGATTGGGCAATGAGAAGTTTTCAAAAAAGTCTCAAATAGAAAATAATTTACATCTGTCAAAATTCAAACAAAAAAATATCGACATCATTTTTTTTTCAATTAAAATTATAGATTTATTTTGACGACAGATATAAAAAATTAAATTAATTTTTGAGAATCACATCGAATGCGATTATTTCTTAAATAACACCTCGCAGACCCTCCTCCGAGGGCAGTGTAGCCTAGTGGATAGCGTACTTGGCACTAGCCTCTAGACTAGACTGTCGTGGGTTCGAATCCCACCTGCGCTCATGGATGTTTTGTGATGTTATTTAGTTTTAAGTTAGTTATTTAATGTAATTTAATGAATGAATGAGTTGTGAATTATAGACGCTCGACAACAAGGGTCATTAGCGTCTGTTAATGTAATTTAAGATGCTAATAACCAAGTTGTCGACGCGTCTATAATCTACAATAAATAAAACCACAGACCCCCCAACGTTCAAAATTACAATCGGAAGAATGCACGACGTGGCACGTCGTAAAGGCTTACATTTTGATTTTTAGGGTTCCGTACCTGCGTATGGAACGACCCTACGAGGGCTTGAGAATAGCCGAGCGTGTAGCAATGTTGTTGTTTACATGGCGTTGCTATGGTTCCTCTATTACAAGTCCCCAGTTCCCGGGTTCTAGCCCGAGAGCTGGTAAAAGTGTCAATTAGATTTTCAATTTATTATTAAAAAAAAATAATTAATTGAAAATATGAATTGGTGCTAGGCCCAAATAACCTTAGCTGTTGGTGGTCTTTAAAACACAATTTAACAATTTAACGAGCCTACGATGTCCGTCCGTCCGTCTGTCACAAGGCTCTTTATCTTGAAAAATTCACTGCCGTTTGTTTGCGCCTCGATTGATATAAGTAATCTACATGCTTAAATATAATAATTGGACGGTTTACAAATTTTATGTTCAATAGCTTTGCATATTTAATAAAAGATTTACGATAGATTCGACCGCCGCAAAGTTTTATTTTTAAACGTTTAAAGCATTTGACTTTCACCAAGTGAATCTATTTTAATCGCCTCCCACCGAGACCACGTCCAGGAGAGCTCTCGCGAAATTCTTGTTGCACGAATAGTTCTACAGTTTTGAAAAGTCAAATTGTTCAAAAGCGCTTCATGCGTCAAACAAAAAAAAAATAGTATATTGCATTACAAGGGACGAAACACAGCGGTTGCAAATAGTGCGAAGTTTGCTGCCCGAATGAATTGTAAATTATAGACGCCCGACAACTGAGGTCAGTTTGCTGCCCGAGGCAATTCTCACGCGTTGTATTCGCTGTGTTTCGTTCTGAGTAAATGCATATTATTTGTCACAATAATCTTTTGACAACTCTCAGACGCTAATGACCTCTGTTGTCGAGCGTCTATAATTTACACTTCATTCATTATTGACAATTCGATTTGAGGTACCTGCAATATGAGCGTGCAAAAAAGCCGCAAAAATATTAGATCTGTCAGATCCATGTGAAATTTATGTGAGGTTATGTCTGTCATTTTGACGTATTCGAGTATTATATGCGAATTGAAGTTGACGCAACTCAATCGCTCTATCTCTCTCTCAACAACGTTAAAAGTAAAGAAACCTATAGCTGAAAATTTTCATTTCTCAGTTTCAACCCGCTAAACGGACGCCGAAAATCGAATTTTCAATAGCGGCGTTGTGAAAAATATAATTTACTCAATCAACAACAATTCCTAGATTTGTTTGCTATAATAATGATTTTCTATTTCAAGAAAAACTCCAATAAACTAAGAGAACTAATAAAACGATCGCATCAAAAAATCGGTTTTCAAATTATTATTAAGTAAATATTTTATTTAGATTACACTGAAATTAAAATAAAAGGGTGTGGGTCTCGGGACCCCCGACAGATTTGAAACATCAAAGAAAACGTTATTGAACTCGGTGGTATTCTCTAAGTAGTAGTATATATTTTTTCAAAAGCAGCAACTAACTTTTATGCTGACGTAATCCTATATACTGCACTGTAACACACGCGGTTGCCCGAGCGCGCGGAAGCCGAGAGAGAGAGAGTGCCGCAGTGGTGAGGAAGCAGCGAAGGAGCGGTCCAAACATTTCGGTGCATATTTCCCCTCACGCGGCTGTTCACTGCCCGACATAAGATGTTTCACATCAAAAAAATGTTTTGTGCGTATCTAATGATAAAAAATTCACAGATTTCGCAATCCTTGCAACTATCGAGGACATTGGAAATGATAACAGCATATATGAAACATAATTAACTGTTTATTATACACACAATATTTATCAATGCACTGTTTAGTTTTGTCAGGAATAACCCTATTATTCTTCTGTTATATACGCGTTCACTTTTGCTTGATTACTTAACTTTTAAATGGATTTTTCTACAGTATTTATTAACATTTGCTCAAAAATAACACCGCAGATCGTCGCAAATACCTCTCAATTAACTAGACATTATATAAAACACATTTCGAAAAAATTGCACTTGTTCAATTTTGCATGATTGCTCCTCACTTGATCGCGACACCGTTGTCTTTTGGCCTTGAACGAAAACTCGTAACTCTGCCCCCATATACGAACATAAACATTTCCAATGTTAAAATGAAGGTAAATAAGAACGAAAAAAATCGCTTTTTACCTTAACTTTTAACAAAATATAACGAGATGTAAATTGTAAACACTCGGAAATCAATTAAAAACAAATAATTTGCCAAAGTGGCGTGCCGAGTGTACAGATGTAATATTGTCCAACTTGTCTGTGACGTTAAAAAAATAACCCTAAAGATGCCATCAACACTAATGTAGCAGTCAATCATAAAAGCGTCACAAAAAATCTGTTCACAATAATTCGACACACTTCTGTTTTGACGAAATCTTTATTTCAAACTCATATTCCCAGGCCAAAAAGATGTACCACTCATAATACAGTCTTCAGAATGATCCGATAAATTATTTCCCATTTAATTAAAAACAAATAATTTATCAAGGAAATTGGCAAAACTCGAAATTCTTTCAGAATGACTATGCGGAAATATTTTTCAAATTTTTGATGTCTAATAGTAGATTGCATACCTAGTGGCGTAATGAGATATATTACTGACTAGTTGTGACATGCAAAAACGAGCGATAGCGAGTTTTAACAGTCACTCGAGCCATAGTATCAATACGCACTAGATATACAGGGTGTCCCAAAATTGCTGAGACCACGTGTAGTAGAGGTCAAAATAAGTCGATTGGACCCAATTTATTTATATACTAAAATGTACCGTTTGTTCGTGAGAAGAGTTCAAAGTTTACATAAAATTTTGTATTACAATTTTATTAAACTTGTACTAGGAATATTTAAGAAAACATTTTTTTCCTTCGGAACTATGCGGAATACGAAATTTTTACAAGAGTAACAAAATGAAGATAATTAATCAGTCTTCTCGCCAAAGAAATTTGAGAACCGTATTATCATCCCTAAGAAAGTTCAGAAAAAAATGTCAGGGGGTGAGGGTGGTTTTAACCCTTCTACAATTTCTTTTGGGTTTCTTTGATTACCGAAAGGAGAGTAAACCTCTAAAATGCACTTTTGTCAAATTTCATTCAATTTGTTTCACTCATTTCTGAACAGCGTACAAAAATGTGTTTTTTTATGTAAACTTTGAACTCTTTTCACGGGCAAACGGTACATTTTGGTATATAAATAAATTGGGTTCAATCGACTTATTTTGACCTCTACTACACGTGGTAGCTCTGTGTCCCAGCAATTTTGGGACACCCTGTACATCCCGAGCGTAATGATATTATGACCCGGGAGACAGTTAAAACTCGTTCTGCCTCATTACGCAACTAGATATACAATCAACTATAATTATTATAATAATTATATCACCACGCCTTTTTGTATCAAAAACAGCAGCTGTATTTGATTTTATTTTCAATAAACGACTTTTTAATGTTTCCATTCATTTCAACACCACTTAGAGAAAAATATGTGGGTATTATTCACGAAAAAATAAGTGAAAAGTATGCCAAGCGGATCTCACAAGATACAGAATAATTGTATGTTCAGACATTTGTCACTTCATCGCAGGCATCTCGACAAGCTGTTTCATAACAAAATATGTCAACTGCACAAGTCCACCGCATTGTCGTTTTGCATTAAGAGTATTCTCTACCCGAAGTCGCCCCCTGCACTCTTCATCTCAAATCTTCTCCCCTCACCTAAAAACGATTACAGATCTCCCGACGCTATTTTTAATGCTAAGGAGTTCGGGTAAACGCCAAATGAAGGACCGAGAATCACACTACAGATTTTACGGGCGAATTTTTTGAAAAAAAGTTTTTGCTACGTGTGAAAGATTACGTATTTTTTAAAAAGTTGTAAGTTTTTTTCAGGAAAATGTTTTTCAATTTTTCATTATTTGGTCATTAATTACTGTCCACAGGAACTCTATAGGTAAAACCTAAGGCATTCCAGCCAAACGAGTTTATTAAGTTGATAAAACTTATAAAATGTTAACTCTCGCATGTATAGTGATTCGACTGTTTAATAGCTGTACTATGCTTTGCTAGTTTATTTGAATAGTCGACTCTCGCATGTAGTATGTTTTCAACTTGAAATTGCTATATATAGGAAAGGATCGGTTTGCACTCTCGGGCACTGTGGAGAAATCGGTAACTCACCTAGCCGGAAACTGGGAGTTTCGGGTTCAAGTCCCGACAGTGGTCATTTGATTTTTTCTTAGATATAGCTCAAAAATCATGGCAGCCTAGCTGTCTGAGATATTTATTATTTTCACCTCTAATTGTTATGTGAATAATATGGTGTGGATATAAGGGGTTTTAAATCGATTAATTTTATTATATACTAATTATTTGGTCTGTTACATCTGTAGTGTGAATCTCGGTACTTCATTTGGCGTTTACCCGAACCCTTTAGCTTTAAAAATAGCGTCGGAAGAACGGTAACCATTTTTAGGCGAGATGGAAGGATTTAAGATAAAGAGTGCAGGGGGTAACTTCCGGTGCTACGCCAAACACTGACTGATAACAAAATTCCAAATGGATTCATCATTCGAAATCCTTAACAGTTCGTAGGTCACAATAAGTCTTTATATGCCTTAGAGGACTTTTTGTAAGTTTTATTTTATTTTAGTGGGAGCTGGAAAAACACATTTTTAACGAATTTTTTCACATTGAGGACGTTATTTGGAACGGTTCCGCGGCAGTAATTTTCAGTAATTTTGGTCTAGACTATGACCTTTCGATTATTTTTCGAAAAACGAGTTATCTCGCGCTTGCCAGTTCTGTCAAAAAATGGTCAAAAGCTTAAGTAAGTAGGTACCTATTATTGGATATTTACCCGTAATATATTTTCCCGTGTAAATGTTTTTATATGAAGACAACCACAACAAGACCTGGCCAAAGCATTTAATCACCAGTGACGGATCAAGTGGTTTTAAATAAGGTAAAAAATAGGATTTAATTTTTTATCTACAAAATTTTAGCTGTGCGTATAAACAAGGTGATAGCTATATTGGAAAACATAATCATTAGACCAAGTAATATGTACACGAAGACACGATAATTACGTTATGATCATGATAATAATGGATTCCGTCAGCTACCTGTGATGGCGCTACTGTGTCTTTAAGTAGGGATGTGCGAATACTCTCAAATTCGAGTACCGGTCAAGTACTGAAAAAAATTTTTTTTAAAAAATTTAACATTCAATAATTAAAAATCCAAATTGTTAATATACGAATCTACACATATTATTTTTACGTCATCGATTTATTAATATACATATTAAAAATTGTGAATTCAAATTTCAATGTGGTTCGGCATCCCTACGACTATTCTTAAGTTAATTTCAAGTATTTAAAGCAAAAAAAAAAATAAATCGTGTATTAAAGACCACCATCAGCTAAGGTTATTTGGGCCTAGCACCAATTCATATTTTCAATTCATTATTTTTTTTTAATAATGAATTGAAAATCCAATTGACACTTTTACCAGCTCTCGAGCTAGAATCCGGGAACTGGGGACTTGTAATAGAGGAACCATAGCAACGCCATGTAAATAAAAGAGCATTGCTACAGTCTCGGCTACTTTCAAGCCCGTATTTAAAGCACACCCATAGCCTCGTATAGGTAATAATATGTAGGAATTTGTCTGCGAATTGAGCGTTGCAGTCATCTCATCATTCGTTCGACACTGGCCGACGATTGTAGCAAAGCGGGATAGACTTATATTTAAACATAAATTCCTGTGAGTGACGTCTTTGTTCAATGTAAGGTTACCGGTCATCGCTAGCGTCGGTCGTCTGGCGAAGACGCCGCCGTCTTCGCAGCACCTTACATCACACCTTGGAATCATTCCACCAGTTTGTCCTCGGCGATGAGACTCATCGCCGAGTCTAGTTCGGTTTTATGCTTCTAATTGACAAAAATGACAAACTAACTGGTTTTTTTTTGTTTATACAAAAGTAGATTCTACCGATTATCAAAATTTTAACATATATGTGTTATTGGATTAGTCTACCAAGGAAGTGTGTAAGTTGCTGGTTTAATTTTTACTTCAATTATCTTCTCATTTTTCACTCCAAATAACATATTTCAGTTTCCCTAAAATAACTGTGATAATACTCCTGCAATGATAGACGCTAATCACCTTGGCTGTCAAGCGTCTATAATCTATCGATCCTTTCTTCAATGATGATAATTTATAATGTAATATTTTGTATACATTTTTAATATAGAACAAATATTAATTTTAACTAATAGTTTTGCAAGTTTTATACAAACTTACAGTATTTCTTATAACCAATTTAATATTAAATATCTGGATGACCGAGCTTTGCTCGGATGAGTTCAAAAAAAATAGTACTTAAAATTCCCATTTCATCAAAATCGTTAGTCGTTTTTAAGAAAAAAAATTACATACCTATAAGTAGATAATATTATTATACGTCAGTATACGTCATACTACATAACGTATGTACCTACATATTTTATATAGGTAATATAAAAGTAATATACCTATTTATTTAAAAATTAGTTAAAAAAATAACAACAATAAAATCTAAACATAATTATGTAAGTATAATTATGTTTAGAATTTATTGTTGTTATTTTTTTATTTTTTAAATAATTACTGATTATTTTAATACGTTAAAGATTGACTGTCAGAGTAATTTGACATAAATAATGAAAATAGTTTGTTTTTTCCAACGCCTACTCACCATACGACACTGTTTTATAACGTTAAAAAACTGTTTTTTAAAATGATAAAATCGATAAGAAAACGAATTTTTCCAGGGATGAGACCTAGCTAGATCGATTTTTTGCCCCCCCAAAACCCCTTTTCAGTAAATTTCATCCAAATCGTTAGGGCCGTTTTCGAGAAAATATTTATATAGGTACATATATACAAGATTTGCATGTTTAATAATATAGGGATTATCTGGAAACATTTAATAATTTTTAAAGACCACTCTAAGAGGTATTATCGTTTAAATAATTATATAATCCGATTTTATTAGGCCGATATATGATAACAAATTAACGCTATTAACTCTATTAACGTATTTTTGAATCTACGACATTGTCTGTCCTTAAATTTCCAAGTAACATGCTACTCTCATGAATGCCTCAACTGCTAAGAACAATATTCTTCTTAGTGTCTCGCGGCCAGATAAAGAATGACATTAATGATGCTAAAAATTAACTAGATTAGATTAATTAAATCCGAGTAAAATAATCTAATTAATCCGTTTGTTCACGTGCACTTGAAAACGACAGAATGGGGCATAAAATTGCAAGTTTTTGCCACTCGCGACGCCATTAGCGCATAGTGCAAATACAAATCTTGGAGGATTCACAAATGTGAAATATAAGTTCTGTCCAAGGATGGAATTGTGAATATTTATAACTTTTTTACCTTGACAACCGCCAATATTTAAATATGTGATTTGTGGGATTTCTGGTTTGTAATAATATTTAGTGGATATCATAGAGGCATAAATGAATGAATGAATTGTAGATTATAGACGCTTGACAACCCTAGAGGCATAAAGGTATATGTCTATGGATTACACCTTTTACGCTATTGGCGTTATTTGAGCTGAGCCTTGCGTTTGATGCCCCATTAAGTGCAATTTTTTTTGTAGTAAAACAGCTAATATAGTAAAGAGTTTAGTCACGTCTAACCATAATAATTTTATTAATGAATGTACATTTCAAGAGCTATGCTTCAGCAAATACAGTTTAGTATTTGCTGAAGATGGGAGCATAGCTCTTGAAATGTACATTCATTAATAAAATTATTGTGGTTAGACGTGACTAAACTCTTTATTATTAAATTAAACCACAGTGCTCTTAATTATTCTTATGTATACAGGGTGTATCACAGAAAACAGAACATAGGGAAAACTCCATTGTGCAAATTAGTTAGGATCAACGATTACTTTGGCCACATATGAGAATGGGTACCATGGTAACGCTGACTAACCATTATTTAATAACAATAATATCTAATAATGAATAATTAGAAAAATCAGTTAAAATAAATTCTTCAATATTAAATGAATTTATTTTTATTAATGAAACAATTTTTTATTAAGAAAATATTTTTTTAACTAATAATTAAACAAAACAAACAGTTAAAATAAAAAATTAAAACAAATTTTCAAATAAACCTCCATTTTGAATTAAGCAGTGGCTTAATCGGTTACAAAAACTTTGTCTCACTTTATCTAACATTACAGGAGTCATATTGAAACATACTTCGACGACTTTGTCTTTAAGTTCATCCAGATTTTGCCAAATTTTGTCAAATGAACAGCAAAATGCATTTGTTACTGTATACGTACACCATGGTGACCATGGTAACGACCTCTGAATAGAGGGCAAAGCAATCTCTGATCTTAACTAATTTGTACTGTGTACTTTTCCCTATGTTCGGTTTCCTGTGATACACCCTGTATAACAGCTATGCAACATGATTGCTCCGAACCAATTTTAAGATATAGGTAGTACTTGTGATTTACAATATCTACCCGATAGACTGTGGGCGAAAACGCAAAACGAAGCGTCAAATTTGATAATAAGTTAAAAATTGAAAATTTTATTGTATAGTTGTTCAATTATTATGAGGACGACACCAATTATAATTTAATTATGAACATATCTTTATAATTTGTTTTGTTATAAACTAAAAACGGAAAATATTTGTAAATAATAATTTATAATGTAGATTTTTTGAAAGCTATTTTTTGTTTTCCAAAAACCGGTTTGTTGATGAACACGTGTTCACACAGAAAAAAAATAAATGAAAGTCATTTAGAAAACTAAACTTATCTTTTTTTCTTCAAAATATTCGAATATTTTAGTAAATAATTTTTAACGACAATTCCATTGACTCTTAAAATAAAATTTTGAATTAGTAAGCATCAAAGAACATTTTTGACAAAGTAATGTCGCAATAAGGACTTATGTCACAATAACACGTGTAACAAAATTGACTTTCAAATAGCGAAAGGTAAAAAAACAAAATAGTATCTACATAAAAAAACAAGTTACTCCCACAACTAGAACACTTCTGAGCTAAAAATATTTATTAGACTCATCCAATGAATAGTACATTCCTAGCATATTTATTAATAAGTCGAATTATACAACATAACGAAAGCGTCGAAATATAAAATATATTATAATAAAAAAAAGCACGTGCCGGTCACAGAGACAAATTCACTTGAGGACAGTGTGGTGTAACGGTTAGCGTAGCCGATCTTTGGATCACACTGTCGTGGGTTCGAATCCCACCTCCGCTCATGGATGTTTTGTGATGTCATTTAGTTTTAAGGAATGTATTGTTTAATGTAATTAAGACGCTAATGACCTAAGTTGTCGACGCGTCTATAATCTACAATAACATTAAAATGTAAACAAATTCACTTAAACAAATAGCTTGATAGAGCCCTGTGACAGGCGAACGAACAGACAGATAGACTGATAGACATCGTAGGCAGGGTAATATATGGTTCCATACGGAAGTACGGAACCCTAAAAAGAAGTGTGTGGGCGCTTAAGACCACGCGGTAGAAGTAAAACTCTCTCACTCCCGCTCACTTAGTATACACTTAAATCAAAAATTGACAGCTCCCGTGGGCTTGAGAATGGTCGAGCGTGTAGCAATGCTGTTGTTTACATAGTGTTGCTATGGTTCCTCTATTACAAGTCCCTAGTTCCCGGGTTCTAGCCCGAGAGCTGGTAAAAGTGTCAATTGGATTTTCAATTTATCATTAAAAAAAAAATAATGAATTGAAAATATGAATTGGTGCTAGGTCCAAATAACCTTAGCTGTTGGTGGTCTTTAAAACAAAATTTTGACAGCTCCCGTGGTCTTGTTATTTTTCACCCATTCCATCTCGATCACTATAGAAACGGCCAGACGCTAATGACCTCTGTTGTCGAGCGTCTATAATTCACAATTCAATTCTATAGAAACGGCGACTTCCGTTACATTTTATCTATTTCCTTTTGAAATCACTGCGACTGAAGAAGTTTTACTTCAAAATTATTGTTCGTCGGACTTGAACCCAAAACCTCCAGTATCCTGTATCGTTCTGGATGCTAATTATTCTATAATACTTAAGAGTATATATTATACACTGCAACATATATTAATTGTTCTTTTTTATCGATCAATTAGGTACTTGAATAAAAACAGCAACATGACCTCTGTCTGTGATTTTGTTTTCAAACTGTCTGTCTGTTGTCTGTTCGTATATCCATCAATCGAGTATAGGTGCGGTTGAATCGATTTTGATAAAATATGGTACACTATCAACTGGTAACCTACGCTCGGATTAAGATAAGTTTTCTAAATACAACAATGAGAGTTGAGTTTTTTGTGGTTATAATATAATAATTATTAAAATAGACAATATTAGCCAAACCACAAATAAATACTTTTCTTATCTTAACGTAATCAGTCGGCGAACATGCCATCGTGATGTTAATCGTCAAACAATTAAGATATACAAGGAAAAAATCAAAGACCACTGTCAGGACAGTGGTCTTTGATTTTTTCCTTGTATATCTTAATTGTTTGACGATTAACATCACGATGGCATGTTCGCCGACTGATTACGTTAAGATAAGAAAAGTATTTATTTGTGGTTTGGCTAATATTGTCTATTTTAATAATTATTATATTATAACCACAAAAAACTCAACTCTCATTGTTGTATTTAAAAAACGGTCGTGTATCGACTGATGAGTTAATTAGTTATATTTATAACTTAAAAATTAAATCCGCTCTCGCATGAAGTGTGATTTAGTGTTGAAATAGGTATATATAGGAAGAGAACAGATCCCACTCTCGGGGCACTGTGTGAGTAAGGTAACTCAACCAGCCGGAAACTGGGAATTTCGGGTTCAAGTCCTGACAGTGGTCTTTGATTTTTTCCTTGTATATCTTAATTGTTTGACGATTAACATCACGATGGCATGTTCGCCGACTGATTACGTTAAGATAAGAAAAGTATTTATTTGTGGTTTGGCTAATATTGTCTATTTTAATAATTATGATAAGTTTTCTCTCAAAACCAGCATTTCCGCGAGCGAAGGCGTGGTTAAAAGCGACTGCTTATGCAGAAAATAATAATCTATGTCTGTATTTTTTTAGGGTTTGCAGAACTGTATTATATAATATATATATATATATATATATATATATATATATATATATATATATATATATATATATATATATTTATATATATATATATAATTCTATATTCTACTTAGAAAACGGGAAAATGTGTGTCAAAATTTTGTGTGTCTAGAATAGATCGAAAACTAACTGGCTTTATTAACCGACTTCAAAAAAAGGAGGTGGTTCTCAATTCGGTTGTATTTTTTTATGTTTCTTACCTCAGAACTCCGTCATTTATAAACCGATTTGGAAAATTTTTTTTTATTTGAAAGGATATACTTTCAGATTGATTCCATAGAAATGTCATCAAAATCGGTTCAGTAGTTCAGCTGATTTTAATAAAAGTTAATAACGGCGTGTGATTCCTTATGGTAAATGTCACTTTTTGACACATCAGACATGCGTAAGAAAGTCGGTTAAATAAAAGTGAGTAACGGCGTGTGATTCCATTAAGGTACCTAAATGTCACTTTTTGACACTAAAAAGTAAAAAATTAAAAACTTTTTAACAAAAAAAAACCTCCTCCAAAAAGCCACTAAAAAGAGGAAAATAATGAAATTTTGAGGTCTGCGCCAATTTAATAAAATATGAAGTTGGTTAAAAAGAAGATATTAATCACTATACTATACTTTTTAATCGACTTCATATTTTATTAAATTGGCGCAGACCTCAACATTTCATTATTTTCCTCTTTTAGTGACTTTTTGAAGGAGGTTTTTTTTTTTTGTTAAAAAGTTTTTTTTTAATAAAACTTCTACTATCGAGTTAAGTGAGGGTTTCCGTAAAAATCGAAATTCACGCAAGCATATCCACGGATGAAGGCTAGTACATAGAATTTTTAATTAGCAAAAATAATTGTAAATATTTTTGCTATGGTGTTAAAGAAAGAGAGAAACTTGTGAGGATAATATTTAAAATTCTTTTTAGTAAAAAAATTTTGAAATTTAAGAAACATCTTATTATTGCTTGAAGAACCGTCGTGCCACGCATCTGGCAAATCAACTCTTCGCACGTCAGAGACTTTTCCAATCACGATCTCTGAATACGCCATTCCTTTTGCCAAAAAGAACGTGAATGTGTAATCAAGACGAAAATACGGATATTTAATCACCTGGCATGCCATAAATCATGTCAATACAATATTTTAGACGTAGACGCTGATGACCTCAGCTGTTGAGCGTCTATAATCTACAATTATTTACACCGATTTTTTGTAGTCGTTTCTTTTTCAAGAAAATTTTTTGAAGTTATACTTCTTAAGCGAAGGTATATAGTGAATTGGAATGACCTCGAGTCAAAAATTACCGACACAAAAAGTAATGTAACGCTGACAAGGATAAAACGACTCTCACGATTTCGATGAATTCAATAAATTATTGCACTTCAACGAATCGTTCAATGTTTCTCAGATTTAAGAGTTGTGTTCAAATTGACGTACATTTTCGTGCTACGGAATAAAATTGAGACAAAAAACTTCATGCAACTACCCTATTATTGAGGAGTTAAAAAATGATGCAAATTCCTCATTGAACCAATCATATCTGAAATGACTACATATAGATGTCAACTAAGTATTACATGTTTAATTATTATGATGTTTATTATATTTTAATAATGGATATTAGGGTGGGTCAAAAAAATCAATTATTTTTTTTACAAGTGACACGGAAAAATGGGTTGCTAGACACCTTAAAAAAATTCTCACCAAATATGAGCTCTTAATTTTAATAGAAAGATCCTCCGCATCACAGCTTTTTATTTTTTTCTCAGTCCAATAGAAAAAAATTCATACCTCATCATTAATTGATTGTACAGAAAAATATTTTAAGAGAATTTTGTAGGAAATTTAATGCTCTACAAAAAAGGTATCTTATATTTTTTCCGCAAACCTCACCATTTGAAAGATATTGAAGATTTATAATAGTCATTTATTGTCGAGTTATAAAATTCATAAACAAAAATGAAATTTGTCTTAAAATAATCAAACTTAAATCTTCAATATCTTTTAAATGGTGAGGTTTGCGGAAAAAATATAAGATACCTTTTTAGTAGAGCATTAAATTTTCTACAAAATTCTCATAAAACATTTTTCTGTACAATCAATTAATGATGAGGTATGAATTTTTTTCTATTGGACTGAGAAAAAAATAAAAAACTGTGATGCGGAGGATCTTCCTATTAAAATTAAGATCTCATATTTGGTGAGAATTTTTTTAAGGTGTCTAGCAACCTATTTTTCGTGTCACTTGTAAAAAAAAATAATTGATATTTTTGACCCACCCTAATGGATATGGAACCGTTCCACTCTAACCAATACAGAGTTGTATAACCATATTACTCACCGAAGTATTGCTATGTAGTTTATGTCTCGACAACGATAATAGCAATTTAATATCCCATTAATTTATGACTTACATTTACTTCGGCTATAAATGTAATTGGTTATGCAGAAAAACGTAGTCGGAGAAATATATAATTTTTTAGAATTCTGTAGAAACTAGGAACCCTTATAGGTCGGTCAGCGCGTCCGTCTGTCGGTCTGTATGCACTGTAAGAAATGACAGGGCCGATTAAATAGATTATTGATGATCCATTTGTAGCCAGCGATTAATCTGGTAATATGCACACAAAAAGACAATGGCGTCGCAAACAGGTATCGCCTGCACATCGCGTAGATTCCATAAAAACACATTGCGCATGCGTGGTTACTAATTTTACATTAATTTGTTTTGTATTCATCCATTTTATATATGTAACTATACATTTTATTTTGTAATTTTTACACACTCTATTGGAATATTACACAAATTATGTAATTTTAATTTACTTTATGTAAAAATCACAAATTTGTTTAACTTTACAGTAAAAGTCCAAGTTTTTATGAAGTTTTCTGTGTAAAAATGAATAATAATGTAAAATCAGTTAGAAAATCGAGCGAGATCTACCTTAATTTTCAAAGTATTTTTACATCCATTTTTACAGTGTGTCACAGGTCTCCCATTTATTCATTTATTTACCTATCAAGATAAAATTTGGTATAATATGCACGTGAACTGATGACCCAAAAACAGAAGTGATGTGATTTTTGAAAAAATATTTTTTTTGGATTTTCTCCTATAGAGTTGAAAATGGTACTCAAGATTTTTTTCACTTACTCTATTGAGTGAGGTGTCTTTAGATAAATGCAATAAGAAATGTTGGGCTTGAGAATAGCCGAGAGTGTAGCAATGCTGTTGTTTACATGGCGTTGCTATGGTTCCTCTATTACAAGTCCCCAGTTCCCGAGTTCTAGCCCGAAAGCTGGTAAAAATGTCAATTGGATTTTTTATTTATTATTAAAAAAAAAAAAAATAATGTACCTATAGAAAATATGAATTGAGGCTAGGCTCAAATAACCTTAGCTGTTGGTGGTCTTTAAAACATAATTCACAATTCAATAAGAAATGTTACAAAGACCTTTTGATTTTAACCCTTCAGTCACAAAATATTCGTTTTCAAAGCCCCCCCCCCCTCTAATTTCTAAACTATGGAGGTAAAAAATCTGAAAAAATTCCTGACAAATGGCTAATAAATTTATATTTGTTTCCTACAATAATAATATATCTATCATTGTTGACTATATAATAAATGATTGACTTTTCGAAATTAAGTATCTACATAAAGTAAATATAACGTTAGTCTAAACGAAAATATTTTGGTGCCAAGAAACTCATATATTTTATACAGAACGCTTTCATTTTAAAATAGTTTTCAAAACAACGGGAAAGTCGATTTAATGCGTGAAAAAATTATGTTAACAAAACAGTGGAATTTTACAAGCTCTAAAGATGGCATCATTAAATTTTTAACAAGCTAAAATAACTAACAACTGAAATAAGTGCAGGATGTAATTACAGCAAATACATAAAATAAAATTCCGGCCAATTGGGGGATCATTCCAAGAAGATATTTATCATTAACGTTTAGATTTCTTGATCGTAAGGAAAGATTGGAGACTTTTTGAAGCTACATATTAGGCTCCTTTCCGATTTTTTTTTAAGTTTAGGATTTTTCACGTCATATTTAGGTTTTCAGGAAACTCTGTGTCTAATTTCAACCTTTTAGCTCACCGGAAAGTATGACAGAAGGAAAACGCAGACACGAAATTTTTAACTTCCCATTGGAAGTTATTGTAATGGGTCCGAAAATCGAAATCAAAATGTATAACAAATTTTTGTTTCAAGGTCACTACACTATTTTTACACTATTTTTAGAAAGATGTCTCTGTGTGTGTGTGTACGTATGTACGTACGTACGTATGTGTCCTTTCTTTCTAAGACGAAATCTCGAGAATGAAAAATTGATATCGACTACGTTAGGGTGTCAATCGACGCGTATTAACGTAAATATGATCTGAAAGAAATTTTTTCAAAATCGGTTCAGCCGTTCTTTTTTCTTAACCAAATAGACTCCAAAAAAGTAGATTTTACACAATATCTCGCGAATAAAAAATTATATCGACTTCGTAAGGGTGTCAATCGAGGCGTGTTAACGTCATTTTGATCCGACATAAATTTTATAAAAATCGGTTGAGCCGTTTTTTTTTTTTAAATTATTGTTAAAAATAAATAATAATTATGTTTGAATGATTAAAATGATTACTTTTCTGTGTAATATCTAATTTAATTATTATTATTAAATATTTATCAAACTGGGAAGTTCGTCGTGTGGACCTCAAGGGTCGCACTTTAGTCCTAATAAACGACCCACCTCACGGCTTGTTTTATGTAGGTATCTAGTACATAAATTTATAAAAAATAAAATATATAGGTTTGACAAACATTTAACTTTCATTTTTACAACTTCGAGTATTAATTGTTTCCATTATTAACTAACATTTTTCATACCCGTCACTCCCACCATTAATTTCTAGTATTTTATCAGCTGCCTATATTTTCCTAAGACATGCTGTAGTGTCAAACAATGATTTTAAATGACATTTGAGATATCATCTGAGCCGCAATAATTGAAATATCGTTGTTTATATAACGTTACCATGTATTACAAACCCCCAGCCTTTAAGTTTATATCTGAGAATCGACAAAAATGTATTAAAAATTCTAATTGATTCCTGGTATACTTAGTTAACAACTTAAAAGAAATTCATCAATATTTAACATTATTTATTCCCAAAATCATAACCTTTTATAAAATTTTTTTTGATGTGTGATATCTGGTCATTTTACAGCTCCATAGCTTCTACACAATTATCAATTAAATAATTATTGTAATTCAGCAATAACATGTCTGTTTACAGGATAATACAATACCCGGGAGGTGGCCCGACACGTGACTGGTCTCCCCTCGGGGGCCTCGGACAACCGAACAGCACCGAACACACAGCCCCCCCTTACCTTGGTGCTGCACTACCTCTGTCAGGTATGTTTATTTTATAGCTAAAAATAAATTTTGTCAGTTTGATATATCGTGGCCATTAAGACAAAAATAGTTACATCAAGAAACATGCGTTTTAGTTAAGTGAAATTAAAATTTTTAATCACCAAGAAACATTAAAACAAATAAATATAAAAAAATGAGCACAAAACACCAACACTTTTTTCTCGACTCACGTTTCGCTGGCAATGTTAGCGTCATCAGGAGATGATTAAACTTTTTTAATCAACTCCTTATGACGCTAACACGGTTAGCGAAACGCGTGTTGAGGAAAAAGTGTTGATGTTTCGTGGTTACTCTTTTAATATTCAGTGTCTTCAGGTCTAAGGTTTCACCCTCTTGACGAAATTCATAGAAATATAAAAAAATATGTTTTTTGGTAAAATGAGACATCGTTTTCAGGTCTACTGACTGTTAGATAAAATCTCTAGAAGTCTAGAGAGAAAATGTATAGATTATAAGAAAAGGTCGACAGCTGGACAATTAATAATACTTGATCTTATAGAAAAAAGTACGCTGAATCGAATGGGAACAAGCGCAGATCGGTGCCTCTTTTGGCTTAGAAGTTATAACCGTTTAAAAAATAAAAAACTTTAAACGCGTATTTCTACGAAACGAAATGAGTTAGCTGCGCGTATGCCAATTGGATCCAGCGTGGCCTTATCTATAAAATCTATAAAGCCGATCTGTCAAGATTTTATTTTTTGGAAATTTTCACGAGCGATGCAACGGTGGACCAATCACAATCACAAAAAGAACTAGAAATAAATCTTGTTCTTTCCCAGTTAGTAGTGCTATTGAAACTATAATATTATGTCAGTTTAATGATCTATAAAATATCCTAACAATGAATATGACAAACGTTGAAAGTTCACTAACAGGGAAATGTTTCTGTGATGAAAACTCACAAGCAATAAAACTTTTCTGCGCCGAAATGTAGGCAACACTACTTCCACAACTGTTTTGAACATTAACTACTCACCGATATATAAAACACGGATCACAGTGCCAAATCCTGCCGACAAAGTAGTGTTTTTGCTAATACAGGCATTTTGACTGTGTTATGTGAACAAAACGGGAACGGCAGTAAATGAATTTAGTCTGGTCCTGTCGGGCCGATTTTATTAAAATTTTAATAGCACATTTTAATCTTTAATGAAGGGTTAAATTTCAATTAAATATAAACATTTTTAAAATTGTTCAGGATGATAATAAACTCCGAGAAATGTTGGTCCGACCCCTAGGTCCCGCCATCCGACCGACGCCAATAGTGTACCTATGTGCAATACATAATATTATGTGTATCTATTGCAAAAAGGCAAAAATTGTTTGTATTTTTTTTTTCAAATATGCCTTCAATTAGACTAGATGTTTACAATAAAAAGTGGTGGAACCTTTGGTGTAACGATACGAAATGTTATAATTACCACAAAACCCCAAACCATAATAAACACTCTCGACGTACGTTTCGCCAACCAAGTTGGCATCATCAGGAGATGATTAAAACTAATCATCTCCTGATGATGCCAACTTGGTTGGCGAAACGTACATCGAGAGTGTTTATTATGATTTGGTGTTTTGTGGTTATTATAACATTTTGTATATGTTTACAGACATTTTTTTAAAATATCAGAAACACTTCGTATTTTGGAACAAAATACTGATTCCGTGTGTTCAAAAATTTATAGTCAAGGCAGAGTTGTGCTAAGTCTTAGTGGACAGATGCCAATGCCGTGTCACCGGTTCAAATTAGCCGGCCGAAGCGAAATGCTACGCAAATACTTGCACAGCGACATGCTGACAGAACGCCGAGTCTTTTTTACACGTGGAGCACCGAGTTACAGCAACAACTTCAACATAATTACGTTCAACACCACTGATCTAGAAGGATATAGAGACGCTACAATCATTTAAAATTGAAGCCAGTCGCCATATTTAATCATCCAATTAATTTTATATGTAAGAAAATGCAGAAGAGAATAATATTCTCTAATCAATCTCCTGTTTGGCAGCCATGTTTGTTATGGCCTGTGACGCCAGACCTTTGTATAAGCAATCGATATATATACAGCCAGGGGCGGATCTACATAGAGGCTAATAGGGCTTAAGTCCTGGGCCCCCAATTGTCAAGGGCCCACAAGTGTCAAGAGCCCACAAACATCGAATAAACATAAATTTTTAATACTTTTTCATTAGCAACGAGCACTTATCGTGTAGCAAAAAATTGAACCCCATTGGATTTAATTAAGCCCTAGGCCCCGAAAAACCTAGATCCGTCCTTGCATACAGCGTCTCTATTACCTCCTTGCTCAGTGGTTCAGCATAACTGAACCATATAAGAAACAATTAACGCGCAATGTATTCCTTTGTCCATATTACTAAGCTGTAGCAAAAGGCAAAGTTTAATTAATAAGAAACTCGGGTCGCAGTGCCAAACCCTGCTGACGAAATAATGTATTTGCTACTACATGCAGTGTGCAGGCAGGGCCAGATTATTCATGTTGGGGCAATGCAATTCTCGGGGCCCCTTTTCAGCCGTTTGAAGATGATCAGCTCTTTTCAAGTTGATGAAGGTAGCGTATTGTATGATTCATACAATACGCTACGTAACGCATCCATATTATTAGTTCTACTACTCGATACTAGATGGTTCTGTTCTGTAAGTATGAAGTATTTTATCAACTGACAGCATGCGTCGAAAAAAAGCAATAATACCTATTGTCATTAAGGATACAAATTTTCCAATTAAATTTTCACTCTATGAAACATTTTTGATTTCTTTTGTGCGCGCGCAGGGCCCCTAGCCGATGCGGGGCCCCTAGGCAGTTGCCTACTCTGCCTAATGGTTAATCCGGTCCTGTGTGCAGGTACTATTTAAAATTTGAATTATGTATATGGACGTACATTTGTTTTAGGACAAAATTTTAAAAAAATCCTCTTTAGTAGTTCTCTACCGACACAGAAAGATAGGAATAAATTTAATAATCATAAGATGCCAAAAACAATCCAGTCGTACTGCAGGTATGAACTGTTTGAAATGTATCAATATAATAATTATAATCAAAACATTTTTAAAAATGCAACAAAGTAGTAAAACGCCGAGATTACAATATGGTTCCACTCTCCGGTACCGCCATGCGACCGACGCCAATAGTGTATTAGACCATATACCCTTTTTAATTTTAAGTGAGCTTCTATTTTGATTACAAAAAGCACTGCTTTCAAGATAATAAGGATTTTTTATTCGAAAGTTTAATCGGCAATTACTGGCTTTCTCGCATTTTTCCATTTAGGAAACATTTTGTCTTTAGATAACTATTTGATTTTTTTAAATATTTTTATAATACCATAAAATTATTCTAAATCGTGAATATTTAGATCTAACTTAATTTTCGATAAATTTTAATGTTTCTATAATATGAATTCAATAGAGATGGAAAAAGACAAAGTTTAATCGCACTCTTAAATAATCAGTCTAGCTTCGCCCGAATGCTATGAATTTATGATTTATTCCCCCCCACGCGAGAAACTCTCCTCCTGCGAAGCGAAGCCGTGTAAGCGTACGAAAACAGTTTTTTTTTGACAAAACACCGTCATAGTTCAGCCATTTTGTACAAAATATTTACAATTTATACACACAAACCTTCCTCGTTTATCGCTCTTTCTATTAATGAAAACCGTTTCAAAATCCGTTGCGTGGTTTAGAAGATGTAAGCGGAAAAACAGACAGAGGTAGACAACGACTTTGTTTTATACTATATATTTAGAGAATTTTATTTTATTTATTATAGATTATAGACGCGTCGACAACTTAGGTCATTAGCGTCTTAAATTACATTAAATAACAACTAACTCAAAACTAAATAACATTACAAAACATCCATGAGCGCAGGTGGGATTCGACCCCACGACAGTCTAGTCTAGAGGCTGGTACCAAGTACGCTATCCATTAGGCTACACTGCCCTCTATTTAGAGAAAGAGAAGAGTAGAGATAATGCACTAGCTTATACATAAGGCATATTTAATAAAAGAAAAAATAAATAAATCTCCGAAATTTGAACTTAAGATTTAAAAACGCCCCTGTGATCCCATGAGTCGAAACACCTGTAAGATAAAAATAGATTCAAATTCGTCTCTACGCCGTGCTTTATTTATTGTAGATTATAGACGCGTCGACATCTAAGGTCATTAACGTCTTTCAACTACACTAAATAACAACTAACTTAAAACTAAATAACATCACAAAACATCCATGAGCGCAGGTGGGATTCGAACCCACGGCAGTCCAGTCTAGAGGTTGCGGCGCCAAGTCTACGCCGTGCATCTGTTCACAAAAATGATTAGTGACGTCAACAAAATGTAACATCTTGAACTTTTTATTCTATATATAGGTATATATATATATATATATATATATCAAAGGCAAGTAAACAATAAATCTCAATGCTAGAAATGCAAATAATGCAGCGCAGAAAAGTGCATACCTTAACTACCCACACCTAACAATGAATAAAGGCCGAATTCCATTAATTTTTTATCAATTTCTAAACTTCGTGTAAACTTAAAGTCGCCATTTGTTTTTCGTCGTATCTCGTTGCAAAATGGCACCTAGATACTTTTATTTTACAGTAATTTTCAACCGACTTCAAAAAATGTTCGAAAGGTTGACCGATTTGAAAATTTTCGACGCCGTGTTAGGTTTAGAATGTTTACAGAACGATGCCATAAAATGTTTATTCAAATCGGTTCAGTAGTTTCTTTTTTTCTAATACTTAACCAAATTATTTTTTATGTATGTTACCTCTTATTTCTGGCATTTTGATGTTATTTTCATTCATGCCATGCCTTGAAGTGAAGTGTAAATGAAATTAATTAATAACTGTCTTAAATAAAAGACATATTATGTAGTCTACGAATTACAAGCGTCGTTTTTCCGTTCTATGAAGTGCGGCATAGCAGAGCTTTACAAAACGTAAATTGATAAGACCTTAAAAAACTACACGCATCTACAAGGCGAGCGTAATGTTTTTTTAAAGATGTGTGTAGGTTGATATTATTTTTGTCATCAGATAAGATTTTTTATTGACATTTTCTTTAATTCTATGAATAGTTCGTAAGCGTAATTTTTGTGGTGATTTAAAGTTGCAATTTATCCCGTGCAATATGTTTGTAAACAAAAAATAAGTTTTTGATGTGAAACATCTTATGTTGGACTGTGAACAGCCGCGTGAGGGGAAATATGCAACGAAATTTCTGGTCCGCTCCATCGCTACTGTTTTCCCCACCACTGCGGCACTCTCTCTCTCTCTCTCGGCTTCCGCGCGCTCAGGCACGGGAAGAGAGAGAAAGAGTATACATACGAACGTACTGTAAAGCAAAAGTATATGTATACACGTTTAGGTATGTAATATAGATACTTCGCTGTGTATTTAGTTGCGTTTCTGGCTCAGGCGTATATAGGATTACGTCAGCTAACAGTTAGTTGCTGCTTTTGAAAAAATATATACTACTACATAGACAATACCACCGAGTTCAATAACGTTTTCTTTGATGTTTCACATGTGTCGGGGGTTCCGAGACCCACACCCTTTTTTTATAGTTCGGAAATAGATGTTCGCCTGTAGTCTGTACTATAAAGTATGTATAGCATACAAATGTTACTGACATTGCAGCTATTTTGATAACATCCTTAATAGAAAACGTAGTAAGCAACAAAACAAGGATCATCAAATTATGTATATACCTATATACACAAATGTTAGTGTTGACCTCAGAACAAAGATAGCGATAGAAGTGTCATATCACAGCTTGTAGGTATGTACCTACAACTGAAGCCCAATCGAGACGTGCGGGGAACAATTATTGAAATAATTATTGAAAATATAGTAAAATATTTTTACTTCGTGATGATAAAGATACACCTTGATTTTTCATAAGCGCTTTGGAACTTTCATCCAGACACACAACACGACATAAAGAGTAATTAACACTCGGGAAAACAAGCAACTAATGATCATAATTGTATCTGACAGGTCGTACTTTAGTGTATAGTTGTGGCTTCACAAGCGACGTGAGACGTTTATTTATTTCTTCCTCTGTTCTGAGGTGTTTACTAGTTTTTGTCATCTAAGAATAGAGATGTTTCATACTTAATCTTAAAACACCTGAAACGCATTATCTTGAAAAATAAAATTAATTATGTTGCGTTTAAGCAAAGAAACAGCTTTAAAATATGAATAAATTTGAAAAGAAAGCTGCACAAACATCACGACGTGACGTCACAAGTCATAAATAATTAAATTCACAACGTTAGTGTATAATTAATATTTTTTATCTGTGACAATGATGAGTTTACGTAAATTTTTCAAAATTTAGTTTTGAACAAATTTAAAATCGGAATACAGCGTTTTAGGTCTGCTCTATTATTATAGCATAAAAAAATTCTTGAACACTTCCTACTTATTAATAAATTACTAAATTTCGCAATTTTTCTAAGAGACGATTATTAATATTTGGAAAACAACTTAAAAATATCAAAGTAAAAAAATATAACAACGTTTGGCACGAGGTAAATATCCAGTGGGTGGTGCGGTAGCCTGTAGGTAGCTTTCCTACGTATTTGTGACGTCCATTTTATTTCTGGTCTAAAGATAACAATCCATGTCAAAAGGAATAAGTATTGGAAATGTTTGTAGAGGTATGATCTCAACTTCCTATTGCATAATTTCTTGTGGGATTATTGACAAATATTTATTCTCTCTAAAACATAATCTCGAAAATATGTCGCCAAATTGGAAATAAAAAAATGTTGATAAGTGACTCAAAACTTTATAAAAGTTAACGTAAATGAAAATTCCTAAGCGTAGCATTTTAAATTTCATTTTCACAACGTCGTTATTGAAAAGTCGATTTTCGGTACCTGTTTAACGGGTTGAAACTGAGTACAAATCTACGAGTTTCAGCCCTAGGGATGAAAATTTTCAATTATCAGTTTTCTCTGATTTTTAACGTTGTTAATATTGAGATAGAGCGATTGAGTCGCGCCAACTTCAATTCTCGAAAACGTCAGATATAACCTCACATAAATTTCACATGGATCTGACAGATCTAATATTTTGCGGCTTTTTTGCGCGCCCAAATTGCAGGTAGATACCTCAAATAAAATTGTGTAATTGTAAAAAATAATATGCATTTACTCGGAACGAAACACGGCAAATGCAACGCGTGTGAATTGTTGCTCTCGTTCCTCGAGCAGCAAACTTCACACTAGTTGCAAACGCTGTGTTTCGTCCCTTGTAATGCAATATACTATTAAATACAGAGTGTGGAAGCACAGAAAGTATGCTATAAAAGAACGATTAGGCAATAACTAATGAGTTCAGTTAATTATATATATAATTATATATATAAGTTATATATATATATATATATATATATATATATATATAATTATATATATAAGTTAAATTCTTCTCCAGGCCATAGTTTTGACCCAGTTTTGAAGTTGTTCCATTATTACAACCCCTGAACGATGCATAGTAGCTAAAGCTTATGTTGAAGCCAAGGCATGACTTCAAGACTTTTTCAATTTATAATAATTAATGAGTCATGAACTTTCATCAGCCGACAGTTGCTAACAATTTATTATGAATCGGTTTGTTTGCCATTTCCGACTCGACTTCCGAAGTCATTGGCACGCCGTAAACTGATAACAAATACAGAAAAAAGTACTGAGACATGCGCATCACGCAAAATGCTAATTTTATAGCCAAGATTAATTTGGGACTGGTATTTTTATATTATTTTTAGCTTGCATCGTTTATCGACAAGCTATTTTACACGGATTTTTGATGCGGCTGTCGGCGCTGATCGAATCGATTGCATTTTGTTGGCAAAAATCGAACAATAAAATAGCGATGTACGGAAAAAGGATAAATAAAACAAACAATAGATATTTACTCTACCAAATGGCACTATAATCTTGGTTCATTGAATCATAATGAAGATATTCAACTCTTTGTCTTCACCATTGAAGAGGTCTTTCACATTGTAGTTGTGCCAAAATATTTGTTCGTTAGGTAGATGATAGCTAGAAGCGTATTTCTGTTCTGATACACGTACATAATATGTAGCTATATATATATATTAATGTTCCTGAAATAGAATCATGACACTGCATTTTTCTTACGTGTGGTACCTGTCATTATAATGGTCAGCCTACAGCTCAGAGGAAAAACTGAAATCTTTCACACTTTAGTGACAAACAAACTGCCTTATTAAAAACAACTCAAAAAAATTTAGATCAGTTGGATTAGAATAGTCAGTCAGTTGTGACAACTTTTTTTTGCAGTGGTTTATTAAAATTTAAAAAAACGGGCGCGCTGTGACAATAGATAATATTAAGTATGATGATTACGAGACAGAGATATTTGTATTTGATTTGTTAAGTGGTGTATTTTATTGACCCTAAATGACGAATTGGTGAGTACTTATAATTGAGTGTGTGTTTTAAAGACCACCAACAGCTGAGGTTATTTGGGCCTAGCACCAATTTATAAGTTCAATTCATTATTTTTTTTTAATAATAAATTGAAAATCCAATTGACACTTTTACCAGCTATCGGGCTAGAACCCGGGAACTGAGGACTTGTAAGAGAGGAACCATAGCAACGCCATGTAAACAACAGCCAAACCGCTGAAGCTAGAAACTTGAAATTTGGACAGTTGGTTCCTTTTCTGACGTAAGCATTCACTAAGAAAGGATTTCTCGAAATTCAACCCCTACGGGTGTCAAAGGGGGATAAAATTTTGAAAGACTAAAATGAACAAAATAAATATTAGTAAAAAAAACTTTTTACAGACAAGCTTTTATTTAAATGCACTAAAAAGGAAAAAATAACTTAGGTTCATAATTAGAAAAGCGTGGGTCGTGACTAATAAACTATCATAGAGTTCACGACCCACTCTTTTATAATTATGAACCTAAATTATTTTTTCCTTTTTAGTGCGTTTGAATAAAAGCTTGTCTCTAAAAAGTTTTTTTACTAATATTTATTATCATTCAACACGTAATTTCAGACAGGTTGTAAAGAAACATTGGCAGTGGTACATATATTGCACACAATGGAACTATCTGTGAATCAGGTCTCACATTGATCATAACTATAGTAATATTACTCACGGGGGAATAGAAATTCGTAAACTCATAAAATACCACAAAGCTGAGACGGAAAATGTTATGCTAACTATACGAAGTCATACTGAATTATGAACAAAAGTTTAAACAAAGAATCCGTTGAGATGAGTCATTTTATTGTAAGTAATCAAAAGCTTGTTAGGGTCCGTACCTCCGATGTCCTTACGATGTGCGTTCGTCCGCGCCGTCCATCTGTCTGTCTCAAACTTTATTTTTATTTATTGTAAATTATAGACGCGTCGACAGCTTAGGTCATTAGCGTCTTGATTACATTAAATAACAACACACTTAAAACTAAATGACATCACAAAACATTCATGAGCTGAGGCGGGATTCGAACCCACGACAGTCTGATCCAAAGGCCGCGACGCTAACCACTGGACCACACTGTCCTCTCTGTCACAAACGATAAGAGCGTAGCTATAATTGAAATTTCCACAGATTGTGTGTTGTTGTGGCATAAATGCTGGCAAATAATAATTAGAATTAAATAATCAAGTAATTTTAATATATTCAACTAGCTATATATACCTCTTACCGTTTGTGAGATAGAGGCTTGCGGCAGACGGTAATAGGGTTCCAAACGGAGGTACGGAACCCTAAAAAAGGCATGTGTCGCGGCAGAAACGACCCAAATAAAACTTCTTATGTATGAATTATTTTAGGGTTGTTATGGTAATTCGCGTCACCACACTTCTGTTAAAATGAATGGATCAGAATGAGCCATGACTACAATTGATTTATTTATAAAAAATTGTATTTCAAAGGTTATTTGGGCCTAGCACCAAGTCATATTTTCAATTCATTATTTTTTTTCATAATAAATCGAAAATCCAATTGACACTTTTACCAGCTCTCGGGCTAGAACCTGGGAACTGGGGACTTGTAATGGAGGAACCATAGCAACGCCATGTAAACAACAGCATTGCTACACGCTCGGCTATTCTCAAGCCCGATTTATTTATATAGGGTTGCTATATATGTTATTCGCGTCAGCACACTTCCTTTTCAACGCATAGCATTTTACTCCTCAAATCGTCGAGACAGTGCCGGAAGTTTTACTTAAAACATTTCACGAGTAGCTTCTCATTATAAAAATAGATATTTCATAAATTAAAAGTTCATTAAAAATTTCCCGTTAATAACAGGCGTTTAATCATACAAATTTGTATCTATATTATGTATAGCGATTTTAGGACACCGATATCCAAACTTGCCAACTTTATGAAGTAAAAATCAGTGAAGGTTGTCTATTATAGTTCTCAAAGTAAAGTGAGAAAAAAATCATTTTTCAATGCCAATCTAATTTTTGCATTAGGTTAACCTAAAAACTTGTTCCATTTACTTGATTTACTTATAACCGTTATTTTATATTATTAGATAACAAAACATCTTCAACAAATTATTATAACTGACGGATCATAATAACAATTCTCTAATTGAATATTTTCCAAAAATTTACGCGAAGGTTTTATACTCAAGGTTGTAGTAATTTTAGTCGATTTGTATTATAAAAAATATAAATATACCTATGTTATATGTTTAATCAACATAATATTATTATAAAAACATTCTATAACAGCGGCTTTTAAACTGGGATTTCACTAATTTATTGAGCTATCGTTTAAGAATAGGAATTAATAGTAAATTGTATGTCTATAGATGCGTAATAATATTATTATGTCTCGTGTGACAGTTAAAACTCGCTAGTGCTCGTTTTAAGTCACAAGACTCATAATAATATCATTATGGACGAGACATATTTGGTATTGTTTGACATATTCAGTGGTAAAATAGCTACTTTTCTCTTAATTAGAGGGCAGTATAGCCTAGTGGTTAGCATGCTTGGTGCCGCAACCTCTAGACTGGACTGCCGTGGGTTCGAATCCCACCTGCGCTCAAGAATGTTTTGTGATGTTATTTAGTTTTAAGTTACCTATATGTTATTTAGTGTTATAGTTGAAAGACGCTAATGACCTTAGATGTCGACGCGTCTATAACCTACAATAAATAAATAAATTCACTTAATTATCAGAATTTTCAAAAAAAATTTGACAGTTCATTTGCGTGGCCAACTTCACATTTGGCCGTCAGTAGATAATAGCGGGCGAATCAGAGCAAATAAACCTAAGTCACTATAGAAACTCACCACGCCAGTGTGTTTTGAAAACACTTTCAACACACCTGCCTGTTAACTGACCCATTCCATGCATACATACACGCAAGTAGCTATTTTATAGTGGATATGGCAACAAAATATTAAAATATTCGAAGAAAAATGTCTAAAATGCGCTCACTTTTTAAAAAACACATTATAAATACACAATTTTATTTTTGTAACAAACACTGCTACCGTCCACGGAAATGTGAATTTTTTAGAAGTGTGATTTTTATTTTTAATTCTGTAGTCGAGAAAATACAATGTAAGTACTTGTGTCTATAATTTATGATTTGGCACAGAGATTTTAAAAGAAAATTATTGTTTTTTGAAGTTTTATCTCTGACTTTATATTTTATTAATATTATTATAATAAATTATTTAAAAGATGGAATTTTTATGAAACTCAAACTGTTGATAAATTAACTTCGGCACTTTTAGATTCAAATGTTTCTTATATAACTCATGAACATACTGAAAACGGAATTAAATTCAAACCTAAATATCAAACATTTAATAATCGAAAATATATACAGAAATTGTAGATCAAGTGATTGATTACCCCGATGAATTTAATTTAAGGGCACATAATCATCCTTCAGATTTACAACCCGGTGTTCATGTAGGAATTTTAGGTGTTCAAGGAAATTCGCCAGATGATGAATTAGATGTACCCCCAGAATTTGTTAATTGCGGTGTTTTTCGGCAAGTTGATAATGAAATTATTATATGTGTAGATTTAAATAAAAATTCAACACTACTGCATATTTCGGTTTAAATAAACAAATTTATGTCAGAAATCATCAATATGACACAGGCGATTGTTATAATGCCTATGCATGTTTTGGAGTACCTAGGTACCACAAATGTTTACCCGTCACTTCCCAGGACAGGTGAAAGTATTGGATAGTCGATATGCCATGACCTAAAAATTATTAGAAACGCCTTCGTGTTGAACACCGGCTCAGGGATACTTAAAATTATCTGAGGTGGCCGTGTTTATGCAGATACAGGCGGAGTCTATTAAGCGATCTCAAGTTTTCTGTATAGCTAAACACTATCTATTATATCTATTATAATAGTATATTAATTTAAGTGTCGCGAAATAATCCTTACTAATATTATAAATGCGAAAGTAACTCTGCCTGTCAGTCTGTCACTCTGTCTGTCTGTCTGTTACGGTTACCTTTTCACGCCTAAACCGCTGAACAGATTTAGATAAAATTTGGCAAGGAGATAGACTGGATCCTGAGGAAGAACATAGGCTACTTTTTGTCTAAAAAAACCGGCTTCGCCCGAGTGAAAAAGTAGTCTCTGGAACTACTGAACTAATTCTAAAAATTCTTTCACTATTAGAAAGCTACGCAGGGGGAGAGATTCTCGCGGGGGGCAGGGGAGAAATTCTTGCGGGAGGCTAATAAATCATAAACTCTTATCTCTGGAACTACTAAACCGATTCTAAAAATTCTTTCACTAATAGACAAGCTACGCAGGGGGAGAGATTCTCGCGTGGGGAAGGGGATAAATTCTTGCGGGGGGCAAATAAATCATAAACCCTTATCTCTGGAACTACTAAACCGATTCTAAAAATTCTTTCACTAATAGAAAGCTACGCATGGGGAGACATTCTCGCCAGAGCAGGGGGAGAAATTCTTGCGGGGGGGCTAATAAATCATAAATTCTTATTTCTGGAACTACTAAACCGATTCTAAAAGTTCTTTCACTAAAAGAAAGCTACGCAGGGGGAGAGATTCTCGCGGGGGGATAGCAAATTAACAATATACTAAATAGACATGAGCGGAGCAATGGGTGACCACTTTTCATACCACCCGGGCGTAGCCGGGACGGGCCGCAAGTAATAAATAAATTTAAAGAAAAAAATATTTAATTGAAGATGCTTTTTATTGAGGGACCCTAAAAAGCAGAAATAAAAAAATAATCTCCCAACGAGATAATCGCAAATAAAATATCTTCGAATGCCATGTGTTAAAAATTGTGACGTATGCCGGAGCATGTGTTTGTGTTTGGTATCTAAATGTGGATTGGGAACAAGAATAAGCAACAGGCGTATATAGCGTCGTTACAAGCTTTGAGCGTCGGTACGACGCGACGCCGACGTAGCGAACACATGCAGACGCTAAGCCGTCTTGCACTCGTTAACAACAAACTAAATCAGACGCCGTGCGTCGCGGCGGCGTTCTGAATACTGTGCACTATATACATATTATAGAATCATTCACACACATACAAACATGGCGTACTGAGAACATTTCAATAACTGAGCCATGTCTATTTTTTGTAACCATATCCTCCAGTATGCCAGTAACTTTAACGCGTATTGCATCTATTAATTCGGTGGAAAATTAATTAAAAAAGTACGTGAATATTTCTATTATTTCATACTATATTGACAGATTATTATGTAAGTACTTAATTTGTGTGAGACGAAAATAGATCGCTTTATTTACCTAAACAATATGCATTTTAACACGTCATCAACCTGCAACTGGAGATGTTAGAATTAATGAAACAAAAGAAAAAGCATATAAATTATTTTTTATTAACACTAATACTGCCTGAATTAATGAGACAACTTCCTAAATGATAAATGATTTATGTTGATATATTATTTTTATTTTTAACAAAACTGAAACCTATTAAATACCGAACGTTTAGATTTAGATTTATTTTATTGCTGAAGCATTCGGATCAGATTTAATCCTAGGATTGGGCTTTCCATCTGCCCCTGAGGGCAGTATAGCCTAGTGGTTAGCATGCTTGGCGCCGCAACCTCTAGACTGGACTGCCGTGGGTTCGAATCCCACCTGCGCTCATAGTTTTGTGATGTTAATTAGTTTTAAGTTAGTTGTTATTTAGTGTAGTTGAAAGACGCTAATGACCTTAGATGTCGACGCGTCGATAATCTACAATAAATAAATAAAAATAAAATCCATCTGCCCTTAACACAAATAAATGAAATGGTGAAATCAATACTTAAACGTATGGGAATAATGATTTATTTTGATGTAACTTGAGACATCCAAACATAAACCCACGTGGGGTAATTTTTCTCCAGCCACGTTCGGGTCAAGATGGCTATGGTGTGATATTGTAGACTATAGACGCTTTACAACACAGGGTTAAGACAGGGTCCCCGTCAAAACTGATGTTAATACAAGCGAATTTGCGGGCAAAACTGGTTTTCTCGTAAGCATCGCGGCGAGCAAAATGCATAAATATTGCACTTTAAAAATACTATAAGGGAAATTCTTTTCCATTGGGTATTATTTTGAGCATCGAAAAAATTAAATTGTGTTTTAAAGACCACCAACAGCTAAGGTTATTTGGGCCTAGCACCAATTCATATTTTCAATTCATCATTTTTTAATAATAAATTGAAAATCCAATTGACACTTTTACCAGCTCTCGGGCTAGAACCCGGGAACTGGGGACTTGTAATAGATGAACCATAGCAACGCCATGTAAACAACAGTATTGATACACGCTCGGCTATTCTGAAGCCTTGAGCAACGAAATATAGGTATTGTCATTTATCAATCATTCACTCATATGCAAAAATAAAATTAATATTATTGCCAAGATTAAAATTACATTACATTATTTATGAGTCATAATTTGCAATTAAAAATTAGTCATTATGAATACTTTTTAGTTGCAATGTTATTTCCAAAAGTAAAAACGTCATATACCTTTAAAAACAATTTTAAGAAACTAATTTCAAAGAAAACTGCACGTCATGAAAAAAACATCTTTTACAAAATAGTGCCAAATCATTAGTCCATTTTTAACACTAATACATTTGAGACGTTTTGCATAATCAAACTATGCTGTGGTCATCTTTATTTCAGTCCCTTTCTAACCCGATTTTTAATATACTAAATACCGAGAATTAGCTAGAGCTAGTGAATGCACTGGACTCGTATTTCGAAGGTACTTCATACTATAACGCATGTGCACTGCCAAACTTGACCGCTAGGGCCGCCAGCAGCCCCGGATCTAGGGGGGGGGGGCAAGCCGGAGTCTATGCCCCGGGCGGCAAGTTCAGAGGGCGGCCAAATTCAAATTCACACTTTACAGACGAATGGACAACTCATCATTTACTTAACTTTGATCACAGAATAAATAATACGTACTTAGTACAAGTACAGAAATTTCACTCGTGTTTTGTGTAAAATCTACTTTTTTGGAGGTTATCTGGTTAAGAAAAAAGAACGGCTGAACCGATTTTGAAAAAATTTCTTTCAGATCATATTTACGTTAATACGCGTCGATTGGCACTATAACGTAGTCGATATCATTTTTTATTCTCGAGATTTCGTCTTAGAAAGAAATGGACACATACGTACACACACACAGATACATCTTTTTAAAAATAGTGTGGTGACCTTGAAACATAAAAATTTGTTATACATTTTGATTTCGATTTTCGGACCCATTACAATAACTTCCAATGGGATGTTAATAAAGGTAAAAATAAATATAAGTGGGCAGGGGCGGCATTTTTCAGTTATTGCCCTGCCTAAAAAAAATTGAAGATCCGGGGCTGGCCGCCAGCTATATAACTACCGTGGTCTGTGTGTAGTAGTGTGAACAGAATATGTTTATCTAAAATAATAAATCGTTGGCAGTGCCGATATGTGCTGTGATTACCAATGTTAAAATCATAGAGGTTTTGTATTTCCGAAGAATCCGGAGCTGAAAAGAGTGGTTGCATGCTATTAGAAGGGGAAAAACTTGATTTCTCGCGCGTTTTTTCTATGAAAACCAGTGATAAAGGTAGTTATATAACTGCTGCCATCTATATTACGTTTCTCATCTGCCCAACTCCATTCCCGATAATGGTACTTACATAAAGACTTATTTCTTCTATCTCCCGCCAAAAAATGGCAATTTCTAGATAAATATCGAGAGGACTCCTTAATGTGCAAGGTCACAGACAATAAACTCTCTAACTCACAAAGTAGCTTTTCTAATCCCAATTAATTTCTCAATTAGAATTGTTCAATTAAAACACGAGTAAATCTTACCAGTGGCAGTACACAAAATATTGAGAAAAAATCGATGAATTGAATTTAACGCTTTCAATGGACTTTCCAACAAATTGAATATTGTATGACAAAAATACTAAAAAAATATTGTTTGTAAAAATCAGTGTTTTTGTATGAAATTATGTAATCTGAAGGAAATAATTTTGAAGATCGAAATTTGCAGAAACGAATAAATCTGCATGTAATAATATTTAAAGTAGGTAGTGATGCTTTGAACGTTTTTTCATGTCTAATTATAACCACCGTACGTCAGAGTGGAAGCTAAACGTTTTTGCATGCTTTAACGCACTTTTGAAGATGCTTATAACAATAGTAGACTCTCTCTTATTCAGCATCGGATAAACTTGCTGCTTTTGGTACAACCCAAGCCTGACTAACCTTATGGGGACTTCTTTAAATAAATATGTACTAAGTACAGTAATATTATTTACAAATAAATAAAGCTGAGCATTCCGTACCAGCAAAGTTGGGTCCCATGACTCGAGGTCCATAGCTTAAGGACGTGTTATTGAAGTCATTTAGAGTTAAAATTGCTTAATAAACATATCTAGTACCTATGCCCAAAAATGCTTCCTATAAGGGCCGGCGCATGCAATAAATTTTTAATCGCACAACTGTTTAGTTGCTTGTCAAAAGGCCATGGGATCAGAAGGGACTGCACAATCAACACTGTAGTTGTACGACAAAAAAATCAAAAGACCCCATCGATCGTCTTTTGACTTTTCTATTGAACAACTATCGATCAGCAGCTATGTTCACAGCTGTATATTGACGCTAGCATACGCTCGGCTAAATAGTTGTTCGGCGACGCCGACCCATTAGTTTAATAGTGAAATCATGGCACAACTGATTGATTGTATGCGCACCTCTAACAACTAAACAGTTTAGTCTAGTGATGGGCGATTACGAGATATTTTAGTCGATTGTCTCGATTGTTCAAACATCTCGATGACTCTCGATGGTTTTCACTTGGACTCGATTGTTGTTGTTTCATAGTTCATCACGACCGAGTCGCATATAGTACTGAATCGTACAGACGATATACACTGTCGAGAGCCGCATATAATATATAATCATTCATTACTCAACAACTGTGGTCGAGTCGATTGTGCAGTAATCGAGTGCTCTGAGACCGACTGAACAGTGTGAACAGTGAACAATCAACGATGAACGAGTCGCGTGAACGTCAGACTTGAGTCGACTAGCATATAACCTTGAATCGCGATTATATATATTCTCATTCGCTGGCAAATAATCGACTTGAACAATCGAACATTTCGATTGTAAAATCAAACTCCGAGTCGATTGTGGACTCGATTGTTATTATGAACGATTGCAATTGTTTCGATTGTAAAAACGTGTTACAATCGCCCATCACTAGTTTAGTCGAGCTGAAATCGCGACACGTACACAACTCGACTAAACTGTTTAGTCGTGAAACAATTGTGTGTATTTATGCGCTAGGTCTAACATAACTACTTACAACCATTGAAAGTGGAAGTGCTAACCTAAAAAACATTAGTCATTAATTTTATCAGTAGATATCTAATTTATTTTGCCTAGTGGTTAGCGTGCTTAGTGCCGCAACCTCTGGACTGGACTGCCGTGGGTTCGAATCCCACCTGCGCTCATGGATGTTTTGTGATGTTATTTAGTTTTAAGATAGTTGTTATTTAGTGTAGTTGAAAGACGCTATTGACCTGAGATGTCGACGCGTCTATAATCTACAATAAATTAAATTAAATCTAATTTATTTTAATTAATTTTCGGACATATTTTTATTAAGCAATTTTAACTCTAAATGATTTCAATAACACGCCCTTAAGCCATGGACCTCAAGTCATGGGACATCCGGTATAATTTGAACTTGAAACTATAAATATTGCAATAAACTATTCACGTGATCATAATATTTATTAACTCAGTTTGGCAAACTAAAGTTTTTATGTAAATTACGCCATTAATATTGTATCACAAATTTATTTTTGTGTTTCTCGATTTCGTTTATAATGTAGTCGACTAAATTTACTCGGAAAAGAACTGTTACAAAAATATCGTATTTATAACCGCCCATTGTAATCCGTAAACTTTAGTTCAATTGAGTATATTAAGGAATAGTAGTTCAGCAAGGCACTTTAGTTATTTCAAAACGTGTAACTCGTCTGTCGTAACGAGAAAATATTTTTAAAAATTTGTGTTATTAAATTGTACGTATTTCGATAATTATCTACCTATTTTATCATTTTACAAATTATCGTTTGTTACATTTACCTACTTAATCCCTGTTATAAAAGAATAAATTAATTTTTGGCTGCTTTTTATCTTTTCAAACTTACTATATAAAATGAAATTTATATTAATATTTAGAAAAAAATGGTAGGGCATTTTTAACATTTCGTTTTTAAATAAAGTCAAAAGTTTTTATACAGGATTTTCAATAAAATAATAACCACTTCCAAGTCTTCATGGTTTCCGGGCTTGTAGGCCGTGGTCCGGTGGTATTTCTACCTGACGTTTCGTCTACAACTGCGGTAGACATTCTCAAAGGCGATGTGGCAGCGGTCGAAGTGTTCTCCTTGGCGGCTCACAGGTCCTGCCACATCGCCTTTGAGAATGTCTACCGCAGTTGTAGACGAAACGTCAGGTAGAAATACCACCGGACCACGACCTACAAGTCCGGAAACCATGAAGACTTGGAACAATGCCGTGAAAGCTTGCACACTTGGATAATAATAACCACTGTTACATACCATTTTTAATGATTTGATTCCTAAAATATTTTTCATAAGATTAAATTGATTGAGTCATTCGCGGCCAGTTGATGAGCTGGTGTTGTCCTGATTCGGGTCTATAGGCCGTCGTTGGTTGGAATTGCTTCCTAACGTTTCGCTAGCACGAGTGGCGAGCTTCTTCAGAGGTCCTTCCATCTCCGATGCTGGATGTACATACAGCATCGGAGATGGAAGAACCTCTGAAGAAGCTCGCCACCCGAATCAGGACAACACCAGCTTTCATAAGATTGTCAACGAGTTAGAGAATTACCTAGAAAGTTCCATAATTTTAAGCATATTTTTCGATTTCTGGTCTGATGTGATTGATTCATGATTGTAGTTACAACTTACAAACATGCTCCTGTCCCTCGGTAAGTGGCTACAACGACACTTGTCAGGTTATTTGGAGCATAGATTAAAATGGTTTAATAAAGGGAATAAAGTAACACATTCTTCTGATTACTTTATTTGGATTTAAACCAGACATAAAAGATCTTTTAGGTCGCAGTGACTGCGAGGTAAATGTCTTGCCCATCGCCCCATGTAAAATCTAATTTAACAATTGTACCTATACTAAAATTAAACTTAAGTGTTTGTCAAATATAACTATTTATTATTTTTTGTGGCACGCAATGTTTCATCGGCATTTTTTTCTGTCTGGGCAGCGTATTTTGCTTTGTTTTTATTTTGCCAGTAGGTATTTAAAAAAATATCCCTGTATTATTAAACGAGCAAATCTTGTATATATGTACCTATATAAATATTTTCTCGAAAACGGCCCTAACGATTTGGATGAAATTTACTGAAAAGGGGTTTTGGGGGGCAAAAAAGCGATCTAGCTAAGTCTCATCCCTGGAAAAATTCGTTTTCTTTTCGATTTTATCATTTTAAAAAACAGTTTTTCTAACGTTATAAAACAGTGTCGTATGGTGAGTAGGCTTTGGAAAAAACAAACTATTTTCATTATTTATGTCAAATTACTCTGACAGTCAATCTTTAACTTATTAAAATAATCAGTAATTCTTTGAAAATATGTAGGTACATACGTTAAGTAGTATGACTTATAATAATATTATCTACTTATAGGTATGTAATTTTTTTCTTAAAAACGACTAACGATTTCGATGAAATGGGAACTTTAAGTACTATTTTTTTTGAACTCATCCGAGCAAAGCTCGGTCATCCAGATATTTCTATTATATACCAAAAGGACTTAGATATAGCTCAAAAATCATGGCAGTCTAGCTGTCTGAGATATTTATTATTTTCACCTCTAATTGTTATGTAAATAATATGGTGTGGATATAAGGGGGTTTTAAATCGATTGATTTTATCATATACCAATTAATTACTGTCCACAGGAACTCAAAACGTTGTTTATCTATAGGTAAAACCTAAGGCATGATGGCATCCCAGCCTAACGAGCTTATTAAGTTGATAAAACTTATAAAATGTTAACTCTCGCATGTATAGTGATTCGACCTGTTTAATAGCTGTAGCTATGCTTTGCAGTTTATTTGAATAGTCGACTCTCGCATGTAGTGTGTTTTCAACTTGAAATTGCTATATATAAGAATAGATCGGTTTCCATTCTCGGGCACTGTGGAGAAATCGGTAACTCACCTAGCCGGACACTGGGAGTTTCGGGTTCAAGTCCCGACAGTGGTCATTTGAATTTTTCTTAGATATAGCTCAAAAATCATGACAGCTTAGCTGTCTGAGATATTTATTATTTTCACCTCTAATTGTTATGTGAATAGGTGTGGATATAAGGGGGTTTTAAATCGATTGATTTTATCATATACCAATTATCTTATTGTTAATATACCGTATTTGAAATTTCTCACATGTGTGTTTAATAATTTGTATGTATGCGCCCGGCCTAAGACCAGTTCCCTGGCTTCCTGGCGTTAATCCAAATCTATACTTAAATACACAGTTGCGGATTTTCCTTAAGGCCGACTAGGCCTAGAGAGGCCAATCTGCGCGGCGGCGTGCACTGAGAAAACTCTATGTGTCAACATTTCATGAAGTGTATAGGTATTTCTCTAAATAGTTACGGCATATAGCAAATCCAATTTTCAAGTTCCTGTAGTAATTTTGGAAACAAACTAAAATAAATCGAAATATTGCTTCAATGTCTCAGTTCAGCGTTTAAATCATAATGCTGAACAGATCAAATAAAAGCAAATATAAAAAGGTTCTATAATTAGGTAGTATGCTTACTTGTGGCATATTATTTGACACGGTTCCTACATTATTATAATATGTTAAATAATATTTTTTGCCATACCCACTGTAAAATAGCTACTTTACATGCGTGCATGTATGCATGGAATGGGTCAGTTAATGGGCAGGTGTGTTGAAAGTGTTTTCAAAACACACTAGTGTGGAAAATAAAGCCATTGCAAAAATTAAAAATAACAGTTTTTCTCTTTGTTCCAGATTAAATTAATATGAACCAATTTGAACAACTTCTGACGTGTGCTATTTGTCTGGATCGATATCGTAACCCGAAGCTATTACCATGTCAGCACAGCTTTTGTATGGAGCCATGCATGGACGGCCTTGTCGACTATGTTCGTCGGCAGGTAAGTTGTAAATTCCAAAATATCCTCTAGTGAACTAAAAATTTTGGAGCATACAAGTAATTCAAGAATTACAAGGCGCGATATTCATGTAGGTATTGTGTGTAAACGGTTTTACCGAACATAGGGAAAATAACACTAAGAAGATCAATTTTGTAGTAGGCTATGGCCATAAGACCTAATGTAAATATGTATTGGATTACATAGAAAAAATAGTGCAGTGAATTTTTTAAACAATTTTCCATAGCAACGGTTGACTATTAAGCGAAACTCGGAACCTGCTAAATAAAAAAAGTCATGAGGTGTCGTAAGATACCCGACAGAAGCTATGTTTCTTACGCATTGTATATAAAACCGAATTTATCAAAGATATAAACAATACAATTAAAAAGTTATTATTTGACTGCCATTTTGAAATCTGACGCCATTTTATTTTTTTGTGTCTTATTAAACTCTCAAATATCAATTTTCAAAAGGATCGGATAATTTTTACAAAGAAGTATATACCCATGGCCGCCATTTTAAAATATGACGTCATTTTATATTTTTGCGTTCTATAAAACTCGTCAATATCTATTTTCAAAAAGATCAGATAATTTTTACACAAAAAGTACATATTGCCGCCATTTTGAAATCTGACGTCATTTTATTTTTTTGTGTCTTATGAAACTCTCAAATATCAATTTTCAAAAGGATCGTATAATTTTTAGAAAGGAGTACATATGGCCGCCATTTTTAAATCTGATGTCATTTTATTTTTTTGTGTCCTTTGAAACTCTCAAATACCGATTTTCAAAACAATCGGATAATTTTTACAAAAAACTACATTTGGCCGTCTTTTTTAAATCTGACGTCATTTCATTTTTTTGTGTTCTATGAAACCCTCAAATATCAATTTTCAAAAGGATCGGATAATTTTTACAAAAATGTACATACGGCCGCCATTTTGAAATCTGACGTCATTTTATTTTTTTGTGTCTTATGAAACTCTCAAATATCAATTTTCAAAAGGATCGTATAATTTTTAGAAAGGAGTACTACATATTTCCGCCATTTTGAAATCTGACGTTACTTTATTTTTTTGTGTCCTATAAAACTCGCAAATATCAATTTTCAAAAGGATCGGATAATTTTTACAAAAAAGTATATATAATGGCCGCCATTTTGAAATCTGACGTCATTTTATTTTTTTGTGTCCTATGAAACTCTCAAATATCAATTTTCAAAAGGATCTGATAATTCTTACAAAAAAGTACATATGGCCGCCATTTTGAAATCTGGCACCATTTAATTTTTTTGTGTCCTATGAAACTCTCAAATATCAATTTTCAAAAGGATCGGATCATTTTTACAAAAAAGTACATATGGCCGCCACTTTGAAAAATCTGACATCATTTTATTTTTTTGTGTCCTATGAAACTCTCAAATATCAATTTTCAAAAGGATCGGATGATTTTTACAACAGAGTACATGTGGCCGCCATTTTGAAAAATCTGACGTCATTTTATTTTTTGGTGTCCTATGAAACTCTCAAATATCAATTTTCAAAAGGATCGGATAATTTTTACAAAACAGTTCATATGGCCGCCATTTTGAAAAATCTGACGTCATTTTATTTTTTGTGTCCTATAAAACTCTCAAATATTAATTTTCAAAAGAATCGGATAATTTTTACAAAAAAGTACATATGGCCGCCATTTTGAAATCTGACGCAATTTTATTTTTTTGTGCTTTATTTCCTTAGTCTGATTTTATAACATTTATCCGATCCACTGAAACGTTACCGGAGAAAGACCTTTTGCCTGTGAAAATTCAAAAGTACGATTTGCACCCGGACGAAAGCCGGGCCGGTCAGCTAGTTATCATAATATTGTATTGTCACCGGAGCTACACATGTGTGCAAAATTTCAACTCAATCGGATCACGGGAAGTGGGTGAAAATTCAAAAGTACGATTTACACCCGGACGAAAGCCGGGCCGGTCAGCTAGTTACTATAATATTGTATTGTCACCGGAGCTACAGATGTGTGCAAAATTTCAACTCAATCGGATCATAGGAAGTGGGTGAAAATTCAAAAGTACGATTTGCACCCGGACGAAAGCCGGGTCGGTCAGCTAGTTATCATAATATTGTATTGTCACCGGAGCTACACATGTGTGCAAAATTTCAACTCAATCGGATCACGGGAAGTGGGTGAAAATTCAAAAGTACGATTTACACCCGGACGAACCGGGCCGGTCAGCTAGTTACCATAATATTGTATTGTCACCGGAGCTACAGATGTGTGCAAAATTTCAACTCTATCGGATCATGGAAAGTGGGTGAAAGTTCAAAAGTACGATTTACGCCCGGACGAACCGGGCCGGTCAGTTAGTTACCATAATATTGTTTTGTCACCGTAGCTACACATGTGTGCAAAATTTCAACTCAGTCGGTCGCAAGATTTGTAACAAATATACGGGATCAAGCTAAATTAAACCATACCGTTTAAAAAACAAAGCATCTACTACCTACTTACTTTTGCGTGATGCCAGAACATACGTTTTTATTTGAGAATCAGTTCGGTTGCTTTTGCGTGATGCCAGAATATTTTAAAACTCGCAGTCGCATAAGAAGTTATTTACTTAAAAAAAATCATATAAATCGGATCAGTGGTTCTTGAGTTATAAGCGTACAAAGAGACATACAGACAGAGAAAGTCAAATTGTTCGGGAAGGTATGAACGTCGAGAAATTTTGGTCCGATCCCTAGGTCTCGCCATCCGATCGACGTCGATAATTAGTTACACGTCATTTTAACTCAGTAGGCCAGGGTTTTTAAACTTAAATTCAAACATCAGCAGTCAAAAAATTGAATAACTATATTAAAATAATGCAATATAAGATAGAGCATACGCTATCTTCCAATATCCATATCACACTGTGCAACAGACAAGGACAACCGAAACAAGTTCGCGATTTATTAGATAAAGTCGCATTTATTTCGTTTAATAATCATATAAATCTGTATAAAAAAACTGTTTTGACACAATATTATACATGAAATCTATCTAAAATTTTCTGCTCTTTCGTTTAAGACAGGTTTCGAATCGATCTGACTTAAATTGAGCAAACTATAAGCAAAAAACACCGTTTTTTCTAATTTGCTCCCCTCTGGGGCCAAAATTCAAAAATCGGGCGACGTTAGGATCAAATAGACCCCGAGAGGAATCGAACAAAAAAAAGTTTTTGAAAATTGGTTCATCCGTTTGGGCTGTACGCGTGACACAAAATAGCGTGACAGATTCACAGATTCACAGATTCACAGATTCACAGATTCACAGATTCACAGATTCACAGACAAAGCGAGTGTATATAGGCGCTTCTAGCTTCGCTAAGATCGCGCCTAAAAATAGAACAAAAGTTTTGGGACCGATTCAGTCTTGTAATTTGGCTTCTTATAGGTGGATCAGTTTTGTTCAATGGTTGTAAAAAATACACTTTAATTATAATAATAGTTTTTTTATATGGCTGAAATGCAATTGAAAGATTTTTTCGTTGGAGAGCAGCTAATTATATAATTGTTTCGAAACATATAGGAAAAAATCATTTTACCAACCAGTAGTCACAATCAGGATTCTAACTTGAACCTTTCCACTTTCGCGGCGGAATGAGCATACAATACTCAATCTTGACAAGATTCTCTCATGTTAGACTCTCGCTGGTACGAGGATTCACTTCATATCATATAGCTATTGAATTAGCAGATATGAATTGACGCTCGCATGTAGTGAAAATCTATTGATTCTGAAGCATATATGGAGAATATTAGTTTAGCAATCTTGTCACGATTGAGTATTGTAAGCTCATTCCGCCGCGAAAGTGGAAAGGTTCAGGTTAGAATCCTGATTGTGACCACTGGTTGGTAAAATGATTTTTTCCTATATGTTTCGAAACAATTATATAATTGGCTGCTCTCCAACGAAAAAATCTTTGTATTTATTATATGTTTTGAAAAAATACTGCTGTTCAGTTCTACTGAAAAGTAATATTATAACATTGTTTTCACATATTTGAGAAGTCCTATTTCAGGGCCGTAGCTAGGGGGGGGGCATTAAGGGGCAATGCCCTACCTTAAAACATCCAATTCCCTACTTTAAGGAATTATAAACAAGCCGCAAAGACTGTCACGACAGAATGACAGACTTGATCTATCTGGCATTTGGAAAAACAAGATTAAATTCGTTGGATCTAAATGAAATTCTTCGGAAATTTGATAACATGGCAAGTTCTGTATTTTTTTTTTTTTTTTGATTAAATTGTCGTTCACCGTTTTTTGCTTTTGTAATTTGATATCACCAGATGAGGTGGGCAATCCAATTAAAAAATTGTAGTCTTTTGCTTCAGTCCTACTTTAAGCTTTCAGTGCCCTATCTTGAATTCAGCTCTAGCTACGGCCCTGACCTATTTCGAATATACCCAATAGAAATCATACGTTTATTTTTACTATACCTACGTTTTTATATTTTTTACAGGTAAAATGTCCAGAATGTCGAGCCGAACATCGAATTCCCTATCAAGGGGTGCAAGGTTTCCCAACCAACGTTACATTGCAAAGATTTCTAGAACTCCATATCGAAATCACAGGAGAACTTCCCGATCCAACCAGTGGACAGATTATGGAAAGATGCAATGTGTGCTCAGAGAAGGCCTATTGTGCGATGTGTTTGCACTGCGACAAAAAAGTGTGTCCAGAGTGCAAAGGCGCGCACATGGATATCCTGCGGAGGGAAATAGCTCGTATTAACAACCAAATACGGCGAGGGATACATCGATTACAGGACTCGTTATCACTCGTTGAAAAGAATTCACAAAATATGCAAACCAACTGTTCTGCTGTTGCCGAAGAAATCGATGAAATTTATCGCAGATTGTCAAAAGCTCTCAAAGACAGGACCGATTATCTTCGTGGAGAGATCGATCGTTATCTATGTACAGAAATGAGAAATCTTTCCACATTAAAAGATAATTTAGAGCAGGAAATATCCAATATTCAAAGTAACTGTGATCTTGCTGACAAGCATATGACCGAAAATGTCGAGTGGGATGATTGTGAATTGATGGATGCTAAAGAAATATTTCTTAAAACCATCGACTTCATTCGTAACTTTGAATATGAAACAACAGACTATAATCGGCGAGTGCGTTTCGCTATGGCACACGACCCCAATCAGTTGGTACTGCACGTTGCCGGTTACGGAGAGCTTACTATCAACGCCGGACACACCAATATACCGGCCGTTCCAGCTCCTGCAACTGGTGGAAACAGTACAAGTAATCTTCTGCAACCGCCGGGCGGCCCCGGCCTCATGCGTTCAAAAAGCGATCATCGACTTGCCACCCAATTTCGTCAGCAAGAAGAACGCGCTGGTTACGAACGCGGCTACGAGCCAGAAGAACCGGCATTAGGTGGCCGAAAATTTGGAGATCGATACGGTCGATCGGGAGGTGGTGGTGGCAGCGGTGACAGATACGAAAGATACGGACGAGGAAGTATTAATGATTATGATTACGACTACGAGAACGATCCTAATCGGCCTCCTCGTTCTCGTTATCGATCTCGCTTCGCTCGTCACACTACAGATTACGATTCGGACAACGAACAAAACAATAGAGGCGTTCGTTTCACCGAACAGCAACACAAGGAACGCGAACGCGTTCTCGACACCGAAGACGCTTCGCGCGGTCCTCTGAGCGGTATATCTCGTTTATATGATTCGCCGCGAGTTATGCAGCGCCTTCAAGAATCTGAAGATCGTACTAAAAAGAAGGCCAAGGAGCCGGTACCACCTCCTGCATCTGTGCCACCTCAGATCAAGGCCACTGTGCCGAAACGAACGACTCCTGTAACACAGAGGCAGGTTAGCGAGGACGATGAAATCGCAAGGATCAAAAGACAAAACAAGGGCGCGTCATCGTCGACGACGACGCCTTCTGAAACAGCCGAGACGAGGCCAGTCGCAGATCGTGTGGCGGCGTTGAAACAACGCCCCAGCGACGACAGGGATAGCGACGAAAGTAGACACGGTAGTGTACCGAGTAGTCCAGCCCGCAAAACACCTGCCTCTGAGGTGAGTCTAGATCCAAAATGAAATTCATGTAAACACAAAGTACAAAAGTAGACACGCTTTAGTCACGCAACCTTCATGTTTAATCAGTATTTTATGTAGCATTATTTTCACTTAACTGTGTGACGTCAATTTTCCCATTCCAAAAGACATATGAAACATGCTCAATGTATCTCAACTAAACAATTTCACTCTATACAAGACACGGAATGACTGTTTTAGTGCCATTAATCACTTACACTTTTCCAATGGAAGAATTGAGATAAATAGTTGTTTGTACCCCATTGAAGCATGAAGAGATAACGCTTGCAAGACTAACCTCGATGTTTTCTCCAGGCCGTATCGAGCGAAGCTGAGTCGGATGAATCAGTGAGCTCGCTACAACAGACGCGCAAGACACCCGCCAGCAAATCGACAAGTGCATCCAGACGTTCGTCCGCATCATCCGACGCTATGGCCGTTCACAAGAAGGCCGGACGATCTGCCAGCTCTGATTCAACTACGTCTACGGAATCGTCTACAGCGTCGTCTTCAGCAATTCGAGGAACCGGAGCTCCATTTACAACTGAAGAAGTGAAGCAGAAAATTGTCTCTCGAAGTGGAGGTGATTCAGCCGATACTGCCTCCACCAGAAGGCCGTCTTCAGCCGCTGCAACGACAGAAAAGAAGGAAACCACTACTCCACAAAAACCCTTCCAAAGCCGTTTTTTAAGCAATACCAACCGTTCATCTGCTGCACCAGCTGAGAAAAGTAAAACAACTAAAGAAGAAGAAGAGGAAGAAGAAACTGAAACAAGTTCCGAGGAAGAAACAGATTCAGAAGAAGAATCTGAAGAAGAAGTTCCAAAAAAAGATATCAGTAAAGAAATGGCTAAAACTGATATCGGTCCATTACTGGCGCGTAGCGCAGTGGCACGAGACAACAGTTCTGCAGAATCTTCTCGTAAAAATAGTAGAGACGATACAGGCTATGGAAAGACGCGCTATGGAGTTTCGTCTCACAAAGACGATACATCGTCGCCTTCATCATACACTCGATCGAGAGCAACCGTGCAAGAAGAAGAACCTCCGTCTTCAAAATATGGTACTTCGGGCAGTGGATACACGAGTCGCTTCTTAAATAAAAGCAAAAGTACCGCAGCCGTGTCACCCGAAGAAGAAGACGTCGGTTCCGGCAGACGATTTTCTTCCAGCAACACCGCGGCCGACGATGATAGCAAATATCCTAGTGGCAGATCTCGTTATATGGCTATGAAAGATCGTAGATCAAGATTAGCCAGAAGTAGAAGTAGCCACAACTTTGGAGGAGATGACGACGATTTAGAAGAACCAATGTCTCCAACATCACAAAGTCCATCCGCTTACTTAGCATCACGAGGGTATGGCTCTGCAGTGTCATCTAGTAATGACCTTGCTAGGAGCCGATCGTCTCATGCTCTAAAATCTCGTGAAAACTCGCCTGAAAGATATAGTAGTACCACCAGTGCAACAACGGAAAAAGATGGAGCTGCACTCAGTTCTTGGGCTAGATATTTGAAAAACAAATACGGAAATAGGACCACAAAAGACAGTCGAGATTCTGGTTCTGGGAGCACTGCTTCGCCATCATCGACCAGTTCAGCGTCTAGAAGATTATCTTTAGGATTACCTCTGAGATCCACTGAACTTTCGGATGACGATTCAAAAAACACGCTAGGCTCCCCCACGTCCCCTACAGCAGTTACGGCAGCAGCAGCCGGTAAGGAAATAAACTGTACAATTAATACGTTACGACTCTTTGTCATTTAAACTCCACAGTACAAATTACATAGGTACAATAAATACACTGTAAACATAAGCTTACGAAGTATCATTATATTATTTTTTAGCATAGGTACTTTTTTCCAAGAAAAAAATAATGAATGTAATATTTCAGATATCGCAGCGGCAACAGCAGGTACCTTCCCTAGAAGTCAGTACTTGCAGAAACGCCGCCAGCTGTTTAAGATCGGGAGTCGGGGGAGCGAGCCCGGATGTTTTACGTGGCCCCGCGGTATCGCGGTTGGCCCTGACAATACTATTGTCGTCGCTGATTCTTCCAATCATCGTGTTCAGGTGTTTGATTCAAACGGAAATTTCATGAAAGAGTTCGGTTCATATGGAAATGCTGAAGGTGAATTTGATTGCCTTGCTGGAGTTGCTGTTAACAGAATAGGTCAATATATTATTGCTGACAGATACAATCACCGCATTCAGGTTAGACAAAACAATATATTAATTATCTAGATATTACTTCCTTGAAAATGATGTTTCAAGTGAAAGTTTTTTGGTCTTGAATAATTACATCAAGGTTATTATTATTATTTCAAGGTGTTTGATCCGTCTGGACGTTTCTTGCGATCCTTTGGTAGTCAAGGAACTGCAGATGGTCGGTTTAATTACCCTTGGGGTATTACAACAGATGCTCTTGGATTCATTTATGTTTGTGATAAGGAAAACCATAGAGTACAGGTAAGGAATTACTTATAATACAAAATTATTTAAAAAAGAAAAGAAAATTACGATCAGTCACCACATCACAATCCTCCGACTCCTAAACGGTTGAAATTAAAAACTTGAAATTTGGTATATTATATCGAAAGTATTGTGGTTCGCAGGGGTCGTATTTCCCAAACAAACTGCGTTCTTTATGCCCACTAAATTGAAAATTTTAAGCATGAGGCAAATCGTTGGACAGGGTTCACTTTGAAGATACCAATATTATAAAATCTATCGAAAAGAAAAATTACAAAAAATTTGTAGGAAGAAAATTCCGTTCTAAAATAACATAGCAGATTTTTTTTTGTAACTGAAACCCAACTGATTATCTCACATTTAATTTCGTTATTTCAATTCTTGCAGGTATTTCAATCCGATGGAACATTTGTTGGTAAATTCGGATCTTCTGGTAGCAAACCTGGTCAACTTGAACACCCGCACTACATTGCAGTGTCGAATACTAATAGAGTTATTGTGTCCGATTCAAATAATCACAGAGTACAGATATTTGATGTGAATGGCAGAGTCATCACCTCATTCGGTAGTGAAGGCTCGGAAGAAGGACAGTTTAAATTTCCAAGGTAAGAACACCCAGCTATTTATGCAAAAAGACGCACAACATAGGTACATTGATATTTTGCAGAAAAAAAACTCTTTAACAAAAAAAAAACCTCCTTCAAAAAACCACTAAAAAGAGGAAAATAATGAAGTTTTGAGGTCTGGGCCAATTTAATAAAATATGAAGTCGGTTAAAAAGTATAGTATAGTGATTAATATCTTCTTTTTAACCAACTTCGTATTTTATTAAATTGGCACAGACCTCAAAACTTCATTATTTTCCTCTTTTTAGTGGTTTTTTGAAGGTTTTTTTTTGTTAAGTTTTTTATTTTTTACTTTTTAGTGTCAAAAAGTGACATTTACCTTAAAAGAATCACACGCCGTTACTCAGTTTTATTAAACCGACTTTCTTACGCTGTCTGATATGTCAAAAAGTGACATTTACCTTAAAAAATTACACGCCGTTACTCACTTTTATTAAAATCAGCCGAACTACTGAACCGATTTTGATGAAATTTATATGGGACCAATCTGAAAGTATACTCTTTCAAACAAAAAAAAATTTTCAAAATCGGTTAATAAATGACTGAGTTATGAAGTAACAAACATAAAAAAAATACAACCGAATTGAGAACCACCTCCTTTTTTTGAAGTCGGTTAAAAATGCAGAAATTATGCGTAATTATAATCGATTTTTACCAAATTTATATTATTTTGTGTTAGTCATTATGATAACTAGTCAATTTTTGCAAATAAACAATTTAAATAGCGAGTTAACATTATTAGAAGTACCTACGTATAAAGAATTGATATGTACCTCACAAGATCTCTTTAATCGCCTGTGATGTAGGCGCGCCATACGCTGTAGTGCATTTGGGTTGCATACTTGTAGACGTATTTAGTTAATAGACGGGAAAAATTCAAAACATTTTTCCTTCAAAATTCAATGAAACTGTCCATCTCTTTGGACGACACTACGCACGTTGAAAGTTTTTAAGATTAACGCCCATAGCGTCTAAACTAAAAATGGCAAAAATTTTTCACTGACTTTTTTAATTCCGAATGTTATCTTCTATAAGTGTACCCAATTTGAAAAAGAATGACCAATGTGATTTCTTGTTTTTAATTAAGCGGACAATAATAAATATTTTTGAACGAATGTTCTAGGGGTGTCGCTGTAGATGACCAGGGATACATTTGTGTAGCCGATTCTGGCAACAATCGCATACAAATATTTAATTCGGATGGAACATTTCTGCGTGCATTTGGATGTTGGGGTTCGGGTGAATCTGAATTCAAAGGTTTGGAAGGTGTTGCAGTTATGTCCAATGGCAACATTCTAGTCTGTGACAGAGAAAACCACCGCGTACAAGTTTTTTAGTTCACCTTCCCGCTTTTGAACATAAAAAAAACATCAACATGTTAACACTTTATTTTAACAAGAAGTTTCATATTTCAGCATTGTGATTTGTGAGTTTTAAATACAATTTGATATGTTTGGAAATTAGCACAGCTCTTATTCATTATAATACTTTTGTAATAAGTAAATAAACAAAAAATAAACGCTTAACAATAATTATTGTTTTATTGAAGTTGTCAAATGTCTCTTATTAAACGCAACATTAGATCTATCCAATTAGAGCAAGCGAGAGAAAAATAAATTCAACACAGCTGCCACAACAATGCGCAAAACGAAACACGCACTGGTTCACTGTCTCCTTCAACACAAGCTGCGCTGTATTTCTCTCTCTCTCGCTTGCAAACTGAATAGGCCTATCGTGTTCCGTTCTGCGCATAGTTGTGGCAACTGGGTTTTTTTTATCTCTGTCGCTTGCTCTAACTGGATAGGTCTAATAGACCTATCAATAACGTTTTATACTCAAATCTCGACAGTGGCATAATTTATAAACAATAAAAAGTGGTGGAACCTTTGGTGTAAAGATACGAAATGTAATAATTACCACAAAACACCAAACCATAACAAACACTCTCGACGTACATTTCGCCAACCAAGTTGGCATCATCAGGAGTTTTTTATGATCTCTTGATGATGCCAACTTGGTTGGCGAAATGTACGTCGAGAATGTTTGTTATGGTTTGGTGTTTTGTGGTAATTATAACATTTCGCATAATTTATAAACAAAACGGTTCAAGAAAAAAACTTTTATTTTAATTATGTAAAAATAATAATAATTTACATTCTAAAAATAAATATAAAATTTGTAAGTCATTTTAATATCTAGTTTAAAAATAATATACATACATCATTTCATTATTATTTATAATAAATATTTATTCTATTAAAGCAGTAAGTGTGATGATTCAAAAATTATTGTTGGTGCATTGCTATTAGATCGCTGTGATCGTTCACGAGGAAGTGATGCACGAACGCAGCCTTTGATCGACTGGCCTGCGGTTTACACTGACCTATTGGAGAAGGAAGCAAAACGTCTCCAAATATCGTGGACAGCGTTTTTGCATCCATTCCGTTATCCGAACCGTGATTTATAAGTTCTTGGATAAACAAACATATGTATAAAAACACATTGCGTTCTACCTCAGGTAGCTGAGCGATAATCTACAACGAAAATAAGCGTTTGATAAAAATATTTTTTATACTTAAAACTAAAAAATGTTCCTAATATTGATATGACTATCCGGTAACTTTTCGATATCATCAGATTATTTTCAAACACTCCGATTATGACTACTCAGTTAAGGTTATAGTGTGAATGCAACGCGAATTTGAATAGACAGACGGGACGACAAATGGCATACGCTTACGGAAAATCGGAAATCATCTAAACAGTCCGTTTCAATCGCTTCCGAAATGGTAACGTAGACGCTGATGATTTTCGTAGCGTTCAAGTATATAAGAATGAGTTGAACTGAATATTTGCATGAAATATACGAACACAATATCTTGATCATTTGGAATCTGTGCTGCCCTAGCTTAATTAATAAGAGGCACTTGACTTACCATCCAAACGTTTCGCACTATTTTATGCCGAAAGCATTTTCTAACGAGTTCTGATTCTGTACCGACAGAGTAACAAATAAATAGCTTCGTGTTACTCAATGGCGTATTTATACAGGGTGTATCACAGGATTGAACACATAGAAAAGTAATGAGTGCAACAAGGAAAACATAAGCAAAATGAGTAGCGTGACAAAGATAGAAAACACATGGCTAACTTAACTAAATTAATTATCATGGTTTTTTACATGAATAGAGGCCAAAGCAATCTCTGATCTTAACTAATTTGTACTGTGTACTTTTCCCTATGTTCGGTTTCCTGTGATACACCCTGTATACATTCCAAATACCGATTATTAAAAACGTCCGATTATGTGATTATATGATGTGTAACATCTTAGCTCTCGGTATGAGGCATTTGGTGAGACTAATTTCGTGAATGCGACAGAATTCAATTTAATAAAATATGATTCTACGGTGCGGTCTACAGTTGACGCTCGTGCTGCAGCGTGTCAGCGAGCGCACGCATTTTCATAGCGTTTAAAACGAGAGAGAAAGCGAAAAAGAGAAAGAAAACACAGTCGTTAACCGTTCGTTTGCTATTGAAATACGAGGTTAAATGTTACACTACTGTACGACTCATTTTTTTATCTGGATGCGTGCGCATACCGTTTTCACAGATGATCCGGTAACTAGGCAAATAGTCTGTCTATATCAGTTGTCACTGACTGCTGCTCACTAGGTGGCAGGACACGGTATGCGTGCGCAACCATATTTTTTCTCTTTTTCTTGGAAAACAAGCAATAACCATCTCTCGCGTTTATTACGACGGATAGGTCCATTCAATTGGATCGGTCTAGCTATAATAATCGCGAATATTTTGAACATAATTACCTGTTTGCAGTGAACATAATTTGGTGATGCAGCAATACATTGATTGTGGAGATCATGTGGAATAACTGGTTCAGGGGTACTCAAAAGTAGCAATAATAATGCCTCTGCTACGACATGCGCAGATGCAGCTAATTACGTCGTTAAGGAAATAAATCGTAACAAAAGCTTACAGTACGCTCTACGCCCTGCTGTGTGACCGTTTACATGTGTCATCATTGCTCCGTTTCCATCTTCGCTTTCCACTGTGGTCTGCCGCCGGCGCTTTGTGTGACTGCGCCTATCATGAGCTGTCAACACTGCCGCGACGATATCAAAATGAGAAAAATTTATCGGCAACCAAAAGTCTACAAGTTTAACCAAAACTCTACAAGTTTGAAGTCTCGGTAATTTCTGGTGTTAGTTCCTTTTGGAAACAACGATCGAAAGAATGTAGTGTCGCGGTGGCGTAGCGCATTTCTGATCGGAGAACGGTTAAAAATTCTCGAAAGCGATCTCGCTGGTAGCAGACACACTCAAAAAGGATACGAGGAATGTCAGCTGAATCATAATCGAGCCAATCGCGAACTCTGATCAAATCTTGATGCAGAGACCGACTCTCGAACAGATTGCGTTGCTTTAAGCCATGTCTATACAAGTGATCTATCAGCAGCCATAATTCTCTAGGTATACTGTAAAGTAATGGTCTAGTTTTCTGAAATAAATTTCAAAGAGTAGCCGTTCATTTTTATTTTGAGGTAGGTTATTAAAAACAGTAATACCCTAGTGCAGGGGTCGACAACCTTTTGAGACGGAAGAGCCAAAAGTTACAATTTAAAAAATTTTCCAGGTTTTAAAGAGCCACTAACATTTTCAGAAACTTTCACGTGTAAAATAATTTGAGGTTATGAATATTCAAAACAGATTTAGAAAGCTCAACACATATAGGATTTTACCTCAATGCAAATTTTACCTATATGTAAATGTTTCACTTGTTCTACGCTATATGGCATTATGGAATAAAAACTATTATTATTATTATAGTTCATATTCATATATAATACGTATCATACCAACATGAAACAAACAGAATATAACGTACAGTATAACTACGAAAATATTTACTTTTTGATCGAAAAAAGTTCTGACTGCGACCGTTGACGACAAAGCGCACCAATAACTAAACAAACAGAACAGTGTTGCCACATTTAAAAAATGTCAGCTGTCCGTATACTCTCTACTCCACCTATTCTCACTGTTCTCTGTCGAGTGTTTTTATCCTGTTTAAAGTTTTTTTTGCAGTATAATATTTTTTATGAGTTTTGAAAATAAAATAATATAATTGTTAATATTTGCGCATGGAACTGGAGAGCCGCATCTTAACATCATAAGAGCCGCATGCGGCTCGCGAGCCGCAGGTTGCCGACCCCTGCCCTAGACTATTTGGAGATTTTTTGGAGATAATTAAATGATAAAATGGTGCTCTAAGTTTAGATTTTAATCGGGTATTTAAGTCATGAATGTCAGAGTTCACTCAATTCGATTTGGCTTATCGAATAAAAACGTTACTCTCTCGTTTGCTTCTTGACTCAAATTTTCTCAAAGTTTTTTTTCTACTGGGTTCGAAAACTTTTACTATTCAACTAGTTCTCGATTGTTCCAATACTTGCAGATCCTTAGCATTGATTGAACAGCAATAAATAACAGAAAAAATATATTACCATTTGTACTAATTGATGAGGCGTTAAATGTCCAACGGGTACCGGCGCTTTACACAACGTTGTAAATGTCGTTGTGAAACACGACCGCTGACAGTCACCCGTTACCGTAATGAAAACGTCTTTACCGCCTTCTAAATGCAGTACGAGTATATCGTACAGGTTTTCCTGAGCTGATTTAAGTTGTACTTCCAGCTGTACATCGCATTTTTCCCCTGAAATGAAATTTATTTTATTCTGCTTTGCCTAAACTTGTCTATTATCAACTATAATCTGATTTCATCGATGTATAACTCTAAAATTCACGCTCAATGGTCCACATTAATCACGTGTTACCACTCAAGCCGAAGTGAATTCGAATATTTTAATAAAAAACGTGCTTTAAGAAACCGCAAAGAACACCGATATGAAGTCTCTCCGGTATGTTCGCCGTCTCATCGATGTTAACATCGACAGCGATCTAGACCGCGCCATCGCGATCTCGAGGCATCTGTCCGTACCTTGAGTCTACTAACTTCAGTTCAAAAAGTATTTTAAAATTCTTACCTGGCATAATGTGCCCACTGAATGGTGAAATACGTAACCAATCTTTACAATACGAATCATCATTAAGTTTTTTGATAAATTCAAACTGCACTGGAACCTAGCAAAAAAATCTGTTTTAAAATACGGTTCCACTAAAAATATCCAACGTTCTTTAGTTAATATTTTCAAAGTGTAAATTTTCAAATTAACTGGCAATTTTTTGCTAACTTTTACATAATTGCAAACGATTTAAAAATTTTGAATCTTTTAGAACTTAATTTGAAATGAACTGTTTGGTGAATAAAGGTACGTGCAGTACGCAGCTGGGATTCTAGATGATAGCATGAATGGTAGATGGTGGCTGAAATTATAAGCGCTTATAGGTTTGCACACCGAAGCTTTGATACTAGCATTGATACAAGCTTAAGTCGCGTTTGAAATGTCAGATAGCGAAGACGAATTTTTGTGTTCTTCTGCTACAAAGTGGTATATTTTAAATACAAATTTGGGTAGGAGCTATCATGTCCACCCTATTAATAGAAAACGATCTAAACATGGCGAATTCCATCACTTATACCAAGAATTAAAATTTTACCCAAACTGTTTTTTTGAATATTTACGTATAGAACCTAACACTTTTAATACGTCTTAGAAAAAACTCAAAATAAATTAAATAAAAACTAGCAAAATTTCACTTATTAAACTAGTCACATCCATTGCGAAACTTTTTACGGCCATTTGACAGTTGTCACACGTTGATTGTAGTAGTCAGCGCGCTGAAAGAATAGTGAGATACATTCTTGAATCTAGCAGCTCTTGTAACAGCGCTTATACCTGCTACACTCACTACTTCGTTGTGTACGCTCGCATATATAACAATGCATTAATTTAAGCAACCCATGCTATGATCTACGCTACCATCTACAATCCCAGCTGCGTACTGCACGTAGCTTAAGAACTAAATGTTATTGTTTTACCTGGCCAGTATTAGCAATAATAAGTTCTTGTTCTTGGGACTCCAGAAATCGTACAGTACCAAAATTTATCTCAGTTCTATCGACAGTTACTTGTGGCAAGAATTCATTTTCAAGTTTATCCATTTTTTTCAACACTTCTTCGTGTGTTTTTCGGTATTTTGTGGGATCAACCACTTTAATCTAAAAATATTTTGTCACAAAAATTAAATAAATAGGAATGGCGATTTTTACTACGCACATTAAGATATCGCGGAGTGGGCGTCCTGGAAGATATCAAAGCAAACATTCTCCCCAAATGTTCACTATGTAATATTATCATAACCAAACCTGAACGCGAATTGCTTTGGTGTACCGACTCAAAACAAACAGATGTACAAACGAATGGCCAAAAGGCTTCGGTTCGCCGCACAAATACTCCAAATCTCAACCGTCTGTTCGAACGATGAATACGCGGCATAACATGTTTTTTGTCTATACTAAGTATGAACAATTTTTCAAGAACACCGTTTAGAAGTCGCACAAACGCGACATTTTGAAATGTAACTCAGATGACACCAAACTAAACAAAATAATTAATTGTGATTAAAATGTCGATTCACCTGTGATTTAAATATTGCACTGACGGGCTTATGATCACTAATTCGCAATTCGGGCTCACTTCTGTACGTAACTAAACGAATGCCTTTTCCTCTCCACAATATTCTATCGCACCATGCCGGGGCCCGTGCTTTCTCGCTGTATTAAAACACGTAAACATTATTTATCAATTCTAATATTATTTATCAATTCAAACACAACACTTGATTCAATAAATAGCTGTTATGCCAATCGCATTGGTGACTTTGTTATGTAAATATTCACTATTGTTATTGCCTTATTACTAACACATCATCTGATAAATAATGCATGACAAAAATTTTAAACTATTTATAGCGTCTTACTCACGCTATCAGATATCAAACTTTGTCAACATAATACAGCGTGGTCAGTGGTCACAGACATGGAAAACCAGGAAAAGTCGAGGAAACCGTGGAAATATTAGTCAGGAAAAATCAAAATAAGTATTTTGCTCCTACCTAGGCCGAAAGTTCGTACTTTCGTTCCTGCCAAGCGGGAACAAAGTCGCTCTTTATTCCCGTGGTACGGACAAGTGCGCGTGCGCAATAGTACTTATTCCGGCTCTCACGCACCTACTTCTGTCTCCTACACATTAAAATTATTTCCTTTAAAATTATTTTTTAATAATTTTAATAATAAAATAAAATAAAAACAAGCCGTGAGGTGGGTCGTTTATTATGACTAAAGTGCGACCCTTGAGGTCCACACGACGAACTTCCCAGTTTGATAAATATTTAATAATAATAATTAAATTAGATATTACACAGAAAAGTAATCATTTTAATCATTAAAACATAATTATTATTTATTTTTAACAATAATTAAAAAAAAAAGAAAAAAAACGGCTGAACCGATTTTTATAAAATTTATGTCGGATCAAAATGACGTTAACACGCCTCGACTGACATTCTTACGAAGTCGATATAATTTTTTATTCGCGAGATATTGTGTCAAATCTACTTTTTTGAAGGTTATTTGGTTTAGAAAAAAGAATGGCTGAACCGATTTTGAAAAAATTTCTTTCAGATCATATTTACGTTAATACGCGTAGATTGGCACCCTAACATAGTCGATATCATTTTTCATTCTCGAGATTTCGTCTTAGAAAGAAATGGACACATACATACGTACGTACATATACGTACACAGTTACACACACACACACACACATACACACACACAGACATCTTTCTAAAAGTAGTGTAAAAATAGTGTAGTGACCTTGAAACATAAAATTTTTTTTCCTTTTTGATTTCGATTTTCGGACCCATTACAATAACTTCCAATGGGAAGTTAATAATAATTTTAATATTTCTTTTTTTCAATTTTGCGAACTTTCGGCCTGGCAGGAGAAAAAATAGTATGCGCAACACGGGAGGAAATTACTACATCTCCTCCCGTGTATTTGGCACCCTCGCCTTCGGCTCGGGTGGCAATTTTATACGCGGGAGGAAATGTAGCACTTTCCTCCCTTGTGGCACAATGTACTATTTCTGATTCAAACGCTCAGCGAGTTTACTGCGAGCTGAGGGCTGTACTATATTTTGTGTCAGCAAAAATTGCTGTTTACATACCTTCTGGAAAAGTGACGAAGTCTAGGATTTTTTTTAAATATTTGTGATCACCTGTTGTATACTGATTGAAACAATAATGCAACTATGATTATTTGTCATATTTTTTTGTGGTTAAAAATTAATTTTCAAAATGTTAGTCATCAGTATTTAAATTTCATGTTTAATGTTGCTTTGCTGGAAAAATTTACTGATTTCTCTAGCAATACGCAACTTCAGCGCTACCTCAATGATTTTCAGACGAGAGCAACTTCAGAAGATTATAGATCTACTTTGATTATAGTGATTTTGATTAGTTAACAATTAGATTAACAATCAATTATTGTTATTACGTCCTATACTGTACAAATTCACTATTTTAGTGAAATTAACATAAGGACATCAGACGATATTAATCGCCATAACATGCCTTTATTAATTATTGTAGAAAGGCTACATAAGAAAAATTTAAATGCACCGCCGGGAATTAGGGATGTGAAAAAATAATCGATTTTTATATTAATCGATTATTTTTTTCTTATAATCGATTTTTAACAATCGATTTTTTTAATAATAATAATCGATTTTTTATAAATCGATTATATAAATTACACTTTTAAATCGCTTATATAAATTACACTTTTTTTATTTTTTTTTATTAATATTAATATTAAGAAAGAATATAGGCTTTGGGAAACCCAATGCAGCCAACATTTACAAATTACACGTTTTAATCGATTTTTGTAAACAACGCCATCTGTGCAACGGATGAAAAAACGTAAAATAAGTTCACTAAACGTAAACTAATCAGTCGGAAAATGGCGCCATCTGTATGTATTATGTAAAATAGTTTCATATCGATACCCTTCCAATTGTTTTCATTCATTATAAAAGTACGCAATTTTTCGAATAATAGAAAAAATCGATTTTTCACAAAAATCGATTATTTCTTTAAAAATCGATTTTTTACAAATCGATTTATATTGAAAAGAGAAAAATCGATTATTAAATAATCGATTTATATTGAAAAGAGAAAAATCGATTATTAAATAATCGATTTTTTTTACTCAATGTCACATCCCTACCGGGAATCGAACCCGGAACACCCAATATCGCGTCGGGCAAGTTTTCCAGTTACTCCACGGTGCCCATGGCGTACACTTAATCTTTTCTTATATATAGCACAAATACACCGCAAGTCCACAAACTGCGAGAGCTAATATTATTTTTATTTTTATAACAACACTACAATGAATGTTGCTTTTCTCAAAATAGGCCGGATATGCCTAGTAATAATTTCAATTATTTGCGAGAAAATTACTTAAAGGTGCATTTTCATGTGACGCTAGACGCTGGCGTTAACAATTAGATTAACAATCAATATTGTTATTACTTCCTATACTGTACAAATTCACTATTTTAGTGAAATTAACATAAGGACATCAGACGATATTAATCGCCATAACATGCCCTTATTAATTATTGTAGAAAGGCTACATAAGAAAAATTTAAATGCACCGCCGGGAACTAAATAAGATACTGTAAGTAATTTTCTCGCAAATAATTGAAATGATTTTGATTAGTTTGGCAAACAATTTCCATATTAATAATTTTCCTTTTTAGTATATTTTAATATTTAAAATCTTGTTTATTTCGCACCTATTTACGAACGCGTTCAAAAAACATTTCCATCTCGTTCGGAAGTCATAAAAAAATATATTCAAAATGGTGATTACATACCTTGTGTCATAATGATCAGTGCCAGGGTCATATTTATAAGTAGGTTGAAATGTGATTGGGGCTTCAGTAAAACCGCTAAGTACACGGCCTTTCGAGTGCTGCTGGCCGAGCTGATCTGCCAATAAAACTGATTCTATTTCGCCGCGATTTAAGCGGTCCTTCACTTCTCGTGCCGTCAACTCCGTAATACGATAATTCAAATCGCCTAGCCAATACACTTGGCTAAAAATTAATTCGCAACACATTTATAACCTCAAAAAATTTCGACAACTGAAATGTGTATTGGGAGCCGGGAAAAAAATCACGCAAATGAGCCATTTTTCTGAGGGTAATTCTTTCAATTATCCACGAGAGGCAGCACTTGTGGTAGGTACAAACATTATTTATTCCCCATTAGTGTCGTATCGTTTTAGTGGTATAACTTAATTAATCTGGATGACCGAGCTTTGCTCGGATGAATTCAAAAAGAATAAGTACTTAAAGTTCCCATTTCATCAAAATCGTTAGTCGTTTTTAAGAAAAAAAATTACATACCTATAAGTAGATAATATTATTATACGTCAGTATAATACGTCATACTACATAACGTATGTACCTACATATTTTCAAATAATTACTAATTATTTTAATAAGTTAAAGATTGACTGTCAGAGTAATTTGACATAAATAATGAAAATAGTTTGTTCTTTCCAAAGCCTACTCACCATACGACACTGTTTTATAACGTTAAAAAAACTGTTTTTTAAAATGATAAAATCGATAAGAAAACGAATTTTTCCAGGGATGAGACCTAGCTAGATCGATTTTTTGCCCCCCAAAACCCCTTTTTAGTAAATTTCATCCAAATCGTTAAGGCCGTTTTCGAGAAAATATTTATATAGGTACATAGGTACACATATATACAAGATTTGCTATGCTCGTTTAATAATATAGGGATTAAATTGTTATTATTATGAAATTAATTAAATAATTAAGTTATACCACTAAAATGACACGACATTAAAGGGGAATAAATAATGTTTGTACCTACCACAAGTGCTGCCTCTCGTGGATGATTGAAGGAACTACTCTCAAGAAAATGGTTCATTCCCTATAGCGTATTTCCGTTGAACGTATCGTAAACAAGTTTTCTTACTCATGATCCTTGATGGTGTGTGGCTGAGGCCTGACAAAACTCATTCGAGCACAAATATCGTGATAATCTTGATTTCGTCGCTCCACCTCCTCGGTGTGGGCGGCCAGATGGGAATTTACAAAACACAGCGAAGTGTTGTGCAGGTCCAGCCTGACTCCAACGCCGCCTTTGTTACCCTAAAAAAAGAGTGGCTTAAGCAGTTAGCAGGATTCTTCAGCATGTAAAAAATAGAAAGTAAAAAAATCAAATTAATCATGTTCTAAAGCTGCAAAAAACAAGTTTCACTAAACATGACCAGGTCAGTGCTCCTTATGGTCTCCGAACTTTTGAATGAGTTCAAACTGTCAAACGTTACGCACACTGTTTTTGGGCCGCTTTATTAAAGTCTGGGATCTTCTCAGACATTTTTTAGAATGCCCGCGGTGAGAGATGAAGCCAGGCACGTCATCAATAATATGCTAGTGAACGCCTGCTTGCTCGCAGACAGTGCCGTGTACACAAAACTGCACATTGGGTTTTATGACGTTAGGTACAATTTTGGCAAACTGCTATTCATGACAATAAACAGCCAATAGCAAGCTAGAAGGCGGGCGCAATGTATTCACGTTACTATGACGCGGTGGCTTCATCTTTCGCCGCGCGAGGTCTACCTGGACATTTCTCAAAAAAAAATTAATGTTCAGACATTTAGCAATACTAGCTGAAAACTATTTTTGAAACAATTTCAATTCTGAAAACAGATTTAAAATACCTACTTACTTATACATAATCAATTTTCTGTAATCGGACAAACGATGTCATAAAATCTATATTTTCTCAAAGTTACACTAAGCAGGATTTATGCCACAACAACACACAATCTGTGAAAATTTCAACTAATAGTTATCTCTTACCGTTTGCGAGATAGAGCCCTGTGACAGACAGACAAACGGACGGATGGACGGACATCGTTGGCTCAGTAATAGGGTTCCGTTCGGAGGTACGGAACCCCAAAAATGATAAAATAGTGATAAATATTGAAATAATAAATGTATAAATTTATTACTAACCATTTTACCCATAATCCCCGTTCCGACCGTATCCACAGCTACATTGCTAACGTAAGAATAAAGTTCATAGCGGACCAGCACTATGAGCAACATGCCCACAAGTCTGACTAAGGCGACTTGTCTGTAACGGGCCCCGGGATGCACCGCTTTCGAAACAGCTGATCTAAAATTTATCGACACACTCGATTACGATTTATAAACTAGATTTAAATTGCACGAAATGTTATAATTACCACAAAACACCAAACAATAACAAACACTCTCGACGTATGTTTCGCCAACCAAGTTGGTATCATCAGGAGATGATTAAAACAGTTTTAATCATCTCCTGATGATGCTAACTTGGTTGGCGAAACGTACGTCGAGGGTAATTGTTATTGTTTGGTGTTTTGTGGTAATTATAACATTTCGTATCTTTACACTAAAGGTTCCACCATTTTTTATTGTAGTTTTTAATTGGTTTACAATAAACAAATTGTCGCTGAATTCGTTAATTTTTATGTCAGAGATGAAAACCCAAAATTCCTAGGCATAATATTACACCCATCTCTTGAATGGGGTCAGCACATTGATGAAACCTCAGAAGAGAGATAGCCATAGAAGTGGCATATCACAGCTTGTAGATATTTACAACTGAAGCCAGTCGAGACGTGCGTGGAACAAAAATATTTCTACTTTCTCTTTGATTTTTCATAAGCGCTTTGGAACTTTTATTGTAACATCCAGACACACAACACGACATAAAGAGTATAATTAACACTACGGAATACAGGCAATGAATGATCATAATTGTACCCGACAGGTCGTACTTTAGTGTATAGCTGTGGCTTCACAAGCGACGTGATATGCTGTTTCTATAGCTATTTCTTAGTCTGTTCTGAGGATGAAACGTTTATGATTCACGTTTATTACGGTTTACTGGTTTATCGTAATCGCCAATTACTTCACGATTCTTCACATTTTTTTTGCCGATCGCGCCCAGGCGCTGTTTACTAAAAACTAATGGCGATTGAAGTTTTGGTTTTGCCCAAAAATGCTGGTTTCGGGCACAGTTGCAGTTTCGGCTCGACCGAAACTAGCTTCCGTGTCGGATACTATCGAAGAATGTTCAGAACATTCCAAAAATAAAGTGATTTCCTAATAAATTGAAGACTGAAGTCTTTTAAATTTTAATTAATCTAATCGAATAATCTGTTACAAAGCTAGGATAAACACTAGATTTCAGTATACAAGGTGTTTCATATGAAAAAAGTTTCTATTAACTTACCCTCTAAAATGCATCATTTTAGAGATACAGGGTGTTGAAATTGTAAAAAAAAATTCGTTTTTTGCGAATATCTCCGGAACCGTTTATCATACAGAAAACAGCTTTTGTAAGCATTTTCTTCTCATAATAAGCTATGTTTTGTGCGGAATTTTTTTTTTTTAAGTCATAATTGGTGAAGGTTTTGAAGGGGTAGTGGGTGTTTTTCTCCCCAACTTCTA